>JAECUM010004481.1:0-108489 GCA_016617855.1 Megalonaias nervosa
TTTTGACTTCCTCAGTCGCTTGTGACAAGCGTCCAATAGTTTCTGCAGTTGCTTTCGTGGTTTTCTTGATACAATGTAAATAAAACATCAGATGATATCTGTCTGCGACAACACGCCGATACAGATCTCATCCGTGATTTGAATGCGATTAATCCAACACTAGGAGAATGAATCGCTCGATGAATCACCAGAGACGATATGAAGGCCAGGATTGAGCTGGGAGGCAAAGCCTCTCATGGACACAGTCCACTCACTGGAGATAAAGATATGGATATATCGGTTTCTGAGCGGACGTTGTCCAAAATATATATTCCAGTCATCGCAGTCGTAAAATAATAATTTAGGTCTGTCAAATATTACCGCCTGAATTAAAACATTGCTTGTTTAAATCAAGAAAATAGCTTATTTTTCTTTGAGTTCAACACGCAAAGATATGCTGTTTTATTGACCGAACACATTTCCATACAGAAACCATCTAGCTTGTTAAACACAGTAGAGAGCTTTTATGTAAGGCTAAAATATCAATCGGTCTGTTTCCTTGACAACAACTCTGCTGAAACTGGTTGTATCTTTCACCGTGTACAGTCTTAGCTGATTTTTACCGTTTACACTCATTATTAGACTTGTATTTATCACGTTACAATTTCAAAGACGTGTACCATAATAGTATAATAATAGCTGTTTTGTGGATACTAATCTAGACCAGCAGACCCTATTCTCCATGACTCTATCCGCTTGTTTGGTCACATTAACCTTCATTGATTATAATCCACGGGTTGCACAGAACATGGCGTTTTTGCCAATATGAGCAAATGTCAAGGGGTGTGTGTGTGTGTGTGTGTGTGTGTGTGTGTGTGTGTGTGATTTAGATTTTTAAAGTAGCTTTAACAATTTTTCAATCATATCGCTACAATGTCTGCAGTGTGACAGTTTCTAGTAATGTTTAGCACTGGGGCATCATGCCGCAGACGTGTGGCATGATGTCCCACCCAGTCAGATTATCCTGACACCAGGCCGACCAGTCCTAACACTAACCTCTTAATGCTGAGCGCCAAGCGAGGCAGCTGTAAGTACCATTTTTAAAAGTCTTTGGTATGACTCGGCCGGCGTTCGAACCCGCGAACTCCCGCATCCGAGGCGGACGCTCTACCACTAGGCCACCGGAGCGATCGTAATAAACGTCAAGGGGATACCAGCTGCGACCTAGATCAATAACCGCGGTCCAAAACCTCTATTTATCATACTGCTGATGTGAATGGCGTGTCAAAGGTTGCAAAACCCCTTTAAATATAATTAATAGGAATAAAAGTCTATTATATTCAATATTTCGTATTTATATGTAATAAATATTATATCTATATTGTTAGATTTCCATTTATATTCGAAACATTTCGTTATTTATGTGAAGTAAATATCATTTATATTCAATCTATTGTACTTCTTTTGATTAATATTCAATATCCATTGTGTATGCTCAGTTAATGTATTCATCTGAAATATTTCCTACAACGTTTGACACGCCAGATTGACTATTTGGTGATAACTAAACATTCGAAGTCTTAAATGACAGGAAATAGGCACTACTGTTCTCAGAGTTAGGACTATACAAGAGACGTCAAAGAGCCAGATGACACACGCGAACACGACTCTTTCAAGCTATCTACAAAATCTAATCATGACAGTCCCAGTGATACATACGTTAACTTAAATTCACTGGCTGTCCTCCGATCTATTCCGTGGAGATTTCAGGTCGATCAAGCAATCGAGATTTTGTGCGTAAATAATATTATATAAATTTCCTCAAAATAAATCCGATGTAGTCGTTGAACATCCAAAGTGAAATGTAGACCTGTTGACGATGTATAGTTAAATTAGTGTGCAAAGAATAATCTGAGGACGATCTGTACGTGGCCATTACAAGGAGGTCGTCTTTATGTACATATTTTATTTTATGTATACTTGAGACGTATGAACCTTTGTGCGCAGATGGTCCTTTTATAATACCAGAATTTCTGTCGACCTTGCCTGAGTCAACACGGGTTCTGAAACTTATGTAAATATTTTAAACACTATCTGCAATATTAAAATATGAACTCGTGATGTCCAAAACAACAATGCATATTTCTAAACGGCATTTGGTACACCCAAATAGTACACAATGTTGATTTTGTAGAGATTATTGTAAATTTTCGGCAACTATTACGGAAAGAAAATCGCTTGATTTATAGAACGTAATGTCCAAATGGTCATTAACGATAACATTTAAAAGTGCAAAACAGAACTCATCATAAGATTTCAATGCGTCTTTAAGTGAAATTAAACTTGCTTTGTCAAAGGAAATATCTCAAAAGCACTGATGCTTCATCCTGTCTGGGCAATTGCATAAAATATAGTTTTCTGATCCAACAGCGTCATAATTTGTTGGATGACATATGTACCCATGGACGCCAAGAAGTCCATTCATGTGATATCTTTACAGTGTTACGACCATGTAGTTTAATTACTTGTGTGTTAAAATTTGAATTCTTTTTATTTCATTTTTGTATTATTGTATATTATTATGAAGAGGATCATGTTCACAGGGTCTGATATTTTGAACGATACGTCGTGTTTATTTAGAACGTAAATATGACTCTCGGCTTTCGAAAGTTTTTTGTTTAGATTGCTGGGTGGATAAACTGCCGGCATAAACGATTGATTGTGGCCGAGGTCATTTCTAATTATACGTGTTTACATCGTGTACTGCGATTGTTTATTGCGACATAACCACGCGTTCTTTGTGCGTGTGCATGAAATGACGTCTTAGGTCGGTTTTTAAACACTCAGTTCCCTGTGAAATAGTCAGAGTCGTTCTTATACCTTGAGAAGAAGGTATTATTTTTCTTGTGCTGGAAAGAGTTTGTTTATTTTTCTTTACATCTGTAGAGCTCAAGATGTGTATTGTTATAGATGAAAGCTATAGGAGTTCATCTAATTTTAAATAATAATTTATTTTTCCCTGGAGAACTACACAAGTGGTTTAGGACAAAGACAGTCACTGACACAAGCAAGTATCAATGCCCATACAAACATTTTTTCAGACACTGGCCCAGGGCTGTTGACTTTTTATAAAAAAATTACAAGCTCTGATTCCAGTTTCCATGTGCTCAAAACTTGCCCTATTTTTTAAAACTATTATTTGTCACACAACATTGAAACTGCTGTACTTCAAATATTAAAAAAAAAAAAAATGAATGAAATCATATTAAACTGACTTTTGTATTTTTTTCCAATCTCAAAACATTTCAAGTAAAGCAATATTTTCCTCCAGGTCCTGATGTCAGCCATTGTCCAATGGTAGATAGTAGCAACTTATTGTTACTACCTAGGTGGCACCACCACTACTGGTCCATCAATCGGATTACCTTTGTAGTTACCTTCGATCATAAACAAAGAAAACACTTCCTTGATTTTATTGTGAAGCAAACATTTCTTTAATTGTGTAAAGTATGTGTTGCTGTGTTCCTGGGTAGTATTAAATAACAGGAAAATAAATAGTAAAAGTACATATTGAAAGAATGATAGGTCTAGTCAACACATTTAAAATTTTAACAAATCCCTTGTCTAGTATGGAGTCGAAATTGCAATCAGAAATACCTTTCATTTGCTTTATGGTATAATGGTGAGTGTTTTCGACTACAGAACCACATTAGGAATGTAAAATAACTTTATAAGCAACCCTTTTCTGAACAATTTCTACTTTAGCTTTCATTACTAACATCGTGTAACATGTGCTGAAAGATATATTTTAACATGCAAACCATTCAAGGAGCTCATTTTTTCTTCCTGAAATCCTCGCATTTATTTTCTTTAGTTCTTCTCTCAACTGAGGAACTGTTATTAAACCAAATTTAAATGCCATGATCAATACCAAAACATACTTTGGAATGTACATTTATATGTGTGTATGTCAGCTGCTGGACTAGTAGTGGTGGTGCTGAATATATATTGTCAATAACTGACCACTAGTCCTCATTGCTTGATCAATATCAGCAGTGTTGATGTTCATTAGCATCTGTGTCTTGCTTTATACAGTTTCTTTTAACATTTTTGATGTTGTTCGTAGATGCCACTTAATATGTTTAACCAGTGTTGCATTACACTAGTGTAAGCGTGAGCATGTAACAGCTGAATTATGATGCATCAAACTTGAACTCGAAATATATTGAACAACAACATAGCAATTTAAACAAGACCCCAACAAAATCAAAATACTTAGACTCAGGTGATAGTAAGTAGTTTTTTGGTCAAGTTTTCTTTTCTATCTCACCTTCGCCAATGGAAATCTGATTTTTAGGCAAAGACTATAAAGCCCTCATAGACCACGTTTGATCCTTTTA
Source organism: Megalonaias nervosa (assembly GCA_016617855.1). NCBI lineage: Eukaryota > Metazoa > Mollusca > Bivalvia > Unionida > Unionidae > Megalonaias > Megalonaias nervosa. Next base: position 4,380 of record JAECUM010004481.1, read on the forward strand.
TTACTCATCATACAAGTACCTAAAAAAAAAATCCCACATTTGACCTACAATCTCCAGACGACAACAATAAGGTAAATCTTTTAACAGCTTGTTGTGATGTTGTTAGCTTTAATCCCATTACTCTGCCATGCAGCATTGCACTGGTTGCAGTGACTGCTGAAACAGTTCCAGTATCGAGTAGACTGGTTCGTATGGTTTCTGCAATGCATTGGTGTAATGTGTACAAATGCCATATATTTTTCATCAGTTTTTTTTATATAAAAAATAAATAAAAAGTGGTAGATTTCAATTGTAAAACGGTATGTTTAGTAGACAGCCTTAAAAATTGTATTCTGTCCTACTACTAAGTAGAATCACAGGTATATTAAAGCCAAGGGAGCACTAATTATGGGTAACCTAGGCAATCTGTTCCCCATTCATTGGTCACATGATTCACTTTACAGAAAGTTTACAGTTTGCAATAGAAGTATGATAAGGAGTCACTCATTATAAGGGGGGGGGGGGCTGTATATGGTGATAACTACTTAATAATTTACTAGTCTTTCAACAACATGAAAATAAATTTCCACATATCATCAGCACAATCAGAGCTTTGACAGGCAAATTACATTTTGTTTTTTATAAACTCGATGTGTACTTCATTTAGAATGCAGGAGGGGCCCAATCTGAAGCTAAAGTGGCCCTGAGCATCAGTCTGTCCATTTGTTTTAGCACAGAGTATGATTCTTTAAAGAAATCAAGCAAACTATAATGATATTGAAGAAAGCTATTAAACACATTCATTTTATTAAAGAAACTTATCTCTCGATTAACCAACTTCAGCATTCCTTGGCTGCCATCACTTTTCAACCAACATCAATAAAACTAAAATTTTGATTCTGCTTTTTGTTCAAAATAAGGCTAAAAAATAAGTGTGTTCCCGTCAGCCGATAGTCCGCAGTTTTCGTTGCCGACCCTAGGCACTTTTTCTTCCCACGAAGATTTTTAAAAAGTCAGAAAAAAGTTTTTAAAAAATTCTCGAAATTGATTTGTGCATCTAGTTTAGCCCAGCATTTGATGCGCTTCATACACTATACATACTAATCATTATCATATTCATAATGTTTAAAAAAATAAAATCCCTACTTACCTAAATCAACCCTCGAAAATCCCACTCGCAAGCTTGCAATTTGAAAGTGGGAAAATGTCATTTGCAAGCTCAGAAAATAACAAGTAGGCTATTATACGGTGATATTGTTTAAAAAAATCGTGATCTTCTATCTACTTTTAAAAAAATAATTTATTTACTGGCAATCAATTTGACTAGCATTTTCAGTTTAGACGCGAGTGGCAATTGCCGAGAACATAGAATTAGAATAACAATAATAATGTACTTATACGTCTTGAATGCGTGCCATGCATGGGTGAGAGGCATGCATAGAGGCATAATCTGAACATACATACCCACCCTTTTCGGCGTATTGTCAACTGCGCATCTGTACCGAAGTAACTCGGCAATATTCGGATGAGTTCGGATTCAGAAGAGTCGATTGCGTTGGCAGCAGGCAATAGAACACAATTAATTTTACTATATATTCTCTACATTTGTTTCTCAGTACTGAACTTTCCACTGTGTGACAATCAATACAAATGATATGTCAATCTAAAATACCTTCAAAGATGACTTTACGGTGAAGTTCTTGTCAGGGGTTGACCTGCATTTTTTGAGAGGCTGAATTGTAAACAAAACACCATGCAATGGAACACAGATTTCACTTCCGGATCATCACCAAGGCCTTATTACTCACTGTGCATTGTCGCCGAAATACACACAGACAACCACACCATAAGCTCATATTCTAAAGAATAAACAATTGCCTTTAAATCCTTACCAAGAATGCCTAAATCTAACTCTTGTATCACCACCAAACGGAGACAGGAAAAAATGATCTAAAAATAGACTGGGACTACATTCGTGGGTACTGAACCAGAACTATTAATTGTGACCTAAGGCCAGCAAGCACCCTGTCCCGCTCAGACATCACATGGGTATCACGTGCTGTGTGTTAGTTTCTACGTGCTTTATTTTAAGTTCATTCTTTTCTATTTTTGTTCACAGTGTCTTTTATTCATCCCCCACTTCGCTGGGTATCCTGTGTTTGGATTATTAATTATTATTTACAGTGATATTTCATATAGCTATTTAAAAAATTCTAAATAATTGGTACTTCACGGCTCCAGGCTCAAGCTTCCAGTGGCTGATTTATAGGTTAGATAAAATGTTTTTATAAAAATTGCAATTATTATGTAAAAAAGGAAGTAATAAAACCGAAGTATTTATTATTATTAAAACAAAGACAAATATGTAATGTCAGTTTTTTGGTTTACCTAAGACTATAATATATTCGATGTTGACAGTTGTCGTTGTCCCCATCCCGTCCCAGTCCCCCCACCCCATTGTTGGCATTCTTTGGATAGCGAGTTGTCATAACAAATTGCGAGTTTACTCATGGCTACAATTTTTGAGGGTTGCTTCATTTTAAAACCAGTGCAATAGGAAACATATATTATTTTTTGGGAGGGGACTAAGTACAGTGGTAATAAATGCATTGCTGCTTAGCAAATTCATTTTCTACAAATTGAGCAAGAATTTATATAATTAAGAAGGTTATTAATCTGCTACTGAATGTTGATCTCCAGAAATTTAATACATTCAAAGTTGAATGAGTGAGCACTGCTGCAATAATAACAGTGAACACAGTGGCAGTATTTGCACCGACCTTAAAATTAATTTGAACAGATCAAAATTAACAGGAAATAATTGGGATTTATAACCTTTCAAGCCAAAACCTCTTTCACCTCCACTTTGGAGTAGTTATGGAAGTTCTACCAAGGATATTTCTTTAAAGCCAATAACAAATATGAAGCTATGTAATAACAGCAATGCATGTAGCAACAGATTTTATAGCCCAGGCAAACTTGTGGCTTAGTAATTAGGAGCAAAATACAAGGCGTGGATATAATGTTGTCAGCGTATGCGTAATACAGCAGAGACTGAACAAAGCAAGAAAAATAGTATGAACAAGAAGCAATTTTACTTAGATGAAGCCAGAACCAAACTGACATACAATACTGGAGGCTATTTATTATATAGTAAATACAATCATATCTACCTGAGATACCCATTTCACAACTAAGCTTGCATAATAGTAGGCATTTCAGTTTGATTGCAAAATTGATGATGCATGTATGATGGATGTTCAGGAGAAATTATATATACCTGCAATTACAATATGAAATTTTATTTAAAAAATGCCCCCACATGCACATACTGACTGGCCCCATCCTATTTTTCTATGTTGTGTACATGCATATCTTCAGGCATTTAACCTTTGATTATTACTGTTTTTAATTCAACTAGTTTTACAAAGTAATGATAGCATTTGTTATAAAAATGTAGATGCACAATTTCAGTTCGCAACATAAAAGATAGTATGGTTTGGATGTTGAGTATTTGTGACCATCATTAAATTTACTGGCCAGCAAGGAACCAGCCACTAATGTGTGTGTGTGTGTGTGTGTGTGTGTGTGTGTGTGTGTGTGTGCTTTCACATAGGATATTTTGTTTTCTTTTAACTCAAGATAAATTTGTTTTTAAAATAATTCAATTTGTTTGTAAACTAATAGATACATGTATTACTGTTTTTTTTCTTAACTTCTACTGGTCATATACCAGAAGAACTATTAGATGGTCTGTTGACTGTCTTCAGTAGTCCATTGATTGTGTATTAAGACAAGTTTGTTGTTGCTGCTTCTCCTAAACTACTTATAGGATTGCATGAAACTTTACAAACACATTCATCCCAGGGTGTAAAAAATGGTGCTGCTCAGACATCCAATATGGCCACCACAGTAGCCATCTTAAAATATTGTTATCACTATTCGTAAATGGATGGCCATATCACCATTCTGTTTTTGCTTAAAGACTTCATATGATGTCTAGCTGGTCCTTAATGAAAACAGTGTCACCAATATGGCTGCAACTGACCATCTTGAAATTCTTGTTATTGTTACTTCTCCTGAATGAATGGGCATATCAACATGTGGTTTTCACTAAAAGAATTCTGCTGCTGGCAAGTTGGTCCTCGATAAAATGGTGCCAGTCTGACTTCCAGTATGGCCCAAATGAGAGCCACCATGAAAATCTTGTTATTGCAACTTCTTCTGATTGGAGGTCGATATCAACACGGGGTTTTCACTAAGAGACTTTGTATAATGTCTAGTTTGTCCTAACTAAAATGGTGCTGATCTGATATCCAGTATGGCCACTACATCAGACATCTTCAAAGCCTTGGCATTGCTACTCGAATGGATGGTCATATCAACATGGAGCTTTCACAAATAAACCTCATGGGCTTAAATGACTATGGTACTGATCATAAGTTCAGTATGGCCACTACAGTGGCCATTTTTAAAATAGTTATTTCTACTCATCCTTTATGGATGGTTGTGTCAACATGGGCTATTCACCAAAAGACTTCTTAAGATTTCTAGCTGGTCCTAAATAAAAATGGTTCCGATCTGACATCCAATATGGCCACCATGGAAGCTATCTTAAAAATTTTGCTATCACATCTCAACTTAAACAGAAAGTAATATTGACATGGGGTTTTCACCGTATGCCTTTTGTATGATGTCCAGTTGGTCTTAACTGAAAACTGTGCTAATCAGATGACCAAAGTCTCCATCACTACAGGGCTTATCATTGGAAAAGTACAGTAAATTTATATGCTTGATATATTTAACAGTTGAAAGTGTTCTGTGTTCTCATCTGGCCCAAAATTACAGTAGCATTCCTACTGCGCTATCATTTTAGCTTTGTGACACTTTAGAACCCACGGTTACACGTTAATGTTTCCTAATATCCATTAAAAAGTAATCAGTTAATTAAACACCCTATCACCAAATACTAAAACCCCATCATTCAAATGACATCTTTTCTTTTCTTATATGTGTGATTATTAATATAATCCAAGATAATTGTTTGCTCACTTAGCCACTGCATGTATCTGTTGTACCCGTCTTGGCCAGGCTTCTGGTGCATGATCTTTGTTTTTGGATTTGCATTGACATAGTCACATGATTGGCCTGCCATGATAGAGTCCACTGGTATCATGTATTATATATCTCGGTGATTTCCATTGTCAACTCATAACGTGTGACACGTTTTCAAATTAAACAAATGGCGAATGATCATTCTGAAAAATGAACACTGCACTTTCAGAACAGGCATAACATTACCCAGCTAGCCCCATCTTGATATGTCATTGATGATTAAACATTGGTGAATCCAAATCAGATAGTGGAAATTACCTAAAGAAAGATCATAAGAAAGGAAAGACAGTTTTCAGTAGTGAATGAGAGATTTCTTATATTGGTGAAAATCAGTGATCACATGGTAAAAATTTTATACTGGTAAATTTTGGTTTAGTTCTACTTAGTTGCAAATGGGTGATATGAGAGGGTGAGTTGGCATTGGGTAACGCTACTTTAGGCACTATTAAAACTTGTTATTAGCTAGTCTGCTTGTCATAGAACAGAAGAGGTTATATGATTGTCTATCATGTATCTTTTGTTATCCATCCATCTGTCTGTTAGTGCTAATTTGTTATCACATCTCCTGAACTACTTTGAGGATGGCAGTGAACCTTTTTTCTACGCATTCATCCCATGGTCTAGTTGGTCCTAAATGAAGACGCTGCTGCTCAGACAACCAATATGAAAATCTTGTTATCTTTGCTTCTCTTGAATGTAGAATCATACTGACATAGAGTTTTCACCGGAAGTCTTAATATAAATGTAACTAGAGTTTTCACCAAAGGTCTTAACATATATGTAACGTCTAGTTGAAAATCTTGTCATTACTCCTCCTCAATGGATGGTGATATAAAGTTTAAGCTAAAAGACTTCTCATGACGTCTAGTTGGTCCTAAATGAAAATGGTTCTGATCTGAGTTCCATTATAGCTGTCACAGCATCGATTTTAAAAGTTTTTTATCATTGCTCCTCCATAGCGAATAGTTTTATGACAATGGTGCTGGTCAAAAATCCAATATGACTATCATAGTGACCATTTTGAGAATTTTGTCATCACTACTCCTGCTAAATGGATTTCATATTAACGTGGAGATTTTACATAAAACTTAAGGTGTCTAATGAAAATGGTGCCACTCAGACCACCACAGTGACCATTTTAATGGTCATATCAACATGGTGTTCTAACTGAAAGACTTCTTATGATGTCTGGTTGGTCGTAAATGACAATGATGCTAAACTGAACACCCATAAGGTCATTTGGAAATTCTTGTTCTACTCTTCTGTGGAATGTCATTTTGATATGGGTATTGGTCAGAAGAGTTCTTCTGATGTCTAGTTGGTCCGGAATGAAAACAATGCAAACTGACCCTCAGTATGACCACCATGCTGGCCATATTGAAAGTGTCGTTATCTCTGCTCCTTCTAAATGGATGGCTATATCAAAATAGGGTTTTCACCACTAGACTTCTTATGATACCTAGTTGTTTTTAAGTGAAAATGTTGTAATTGGTAGATCTAATATTGATGTTAAAATGGCTGTCTTGAAAATGTTGCTGTTACTAACCCCTCCTCCCCAAAGCATGGATGGTCATATTGTCATTGGGATTTCTCTAAAAGACTTTTTTTGTTGTCTTGTTACAACACTATGGTCTTAAACTAAGTAAAAGAAAAGTGCAAAAACCATCAGGTTTTGTAAAATTCTCAAATAATTTATTTCCTTAGAATGAAAGGTACTTAACAGTATTGTGAATTAAATCCCAAATACAGTGGGGCCCCGGCTTACGAACACTCTGGGTTACGAACGATCCCGGTTACGAACGCTAGGCCGGCCAAAATAATGACTCAGGTTACGAACGGTGACTCGGGTTACGAACCGAACCGCCACTCGCTTGCGCGCAAAATTTCGAACACGCAAGCTCACATATGGCTGCCTCTACTCAAATAGAATGAAAAAAGGCGAGAAAAGGAGTCTGTGGTGTTGTTGTGTTTATTTTTGTGTCATGTTTGTGTTGTTTTTGTGGGTTTTGAGTATGTTTGTGTGTTTTAATGCTATGTATGTGTTGTGTATGTGTTGTGTGAGTGCTCCTTTTTTCACTTTTTTTTTAATGTAGCAGCGATTTTCGGCGATTTTTTTGGGGTCGGGAACGGATTAAAAATTTAACAATGGGACCCTGTGGGAAAACGCGTTCCGGGTTACGAACGCCGTCCGGGAACCAATTAGGTTCGTAAGCCGGGGCCCCACTGTAGTTCTAAAAATTATATCACATTTCCAAAAGTATAATGTTCTAAATGAATTCCAGTGGTGTTCCAAGTAAATTCCAGTTTTACATGTACTGATGTGCGAATGGTCTTGAATTTGCGAATTTGCAAATGGTCTTCCTGTTTTAAATTGATGTAATGTAGAATATGTCCATGAATAAATTCACAATAATCCCCAATGAGTGATTTTATCCTAAAGTCAATGAGCACTTTGTAATTCCAATAAATACTGGTAATTGAAATAAATAAACCTTCTCAAATAATAATTGAACACTACTAAAAGACCGATTCTACTACAGATGTTAAGATAGGAATAGTAATTCTGATTTAAAAACCATTACATGTATATACCTTCTCAATTTTAACAAGCTGCTAGAAAAAAGGCAGGTAGACCATGTTTTTCTGAGGGGAATACCAGTGTCCTGAATTCACATCCAAGTAAACATGTTTACAGACAAAATTACATTATCTTAAAGTACAGGCCCACAATAACGGACAAATTACTATTTAATATATTCTTTACAAAATGACCCATAACATTGTATAATCATTACAAAAAATAATAATAATATAGATATACATAACAGTCTACTTAGTCTTAACCGAAAAAATGGTATTGTATTAAATCCCTGGAAATTCTTCTCACACAGTAAAGCATCAGTCCATTCTAGGGACTCTTGTTATTTTTATTGTAGTATTTGTTGTTATCGGTGAGAGATTGTTGTTGTTATTTTCTGGAATGTGACAAGGAATTGTGTGCATGAAAATTAGATGTTACTCAGGAGTTGCTTTTATTTTTGCATAATATACTCCCAGCAAAAGAAGAAAATACTTTGATCAAAAAGCATAACTGAAATGGGTGCTGCACTATGAAATTTTCTTTTGTATATCCAAGTAGGAAAAGGTGCAGTTTGGATCTTCCCATTCACCTGTTTTGAAAACGCAAATAAAAGTGAGGGATTGTTCCTTGATTTATATTGAAATATTTTTCCAATGATAAACTAGTTGCAATTGGAATTTTTTACATGATAAGTAAGTGTTGATAGTTTTTAATCAGTATATTGCTGCATTAATAGGCATCATTATTTCATTTGTTAGAATCAAAGAAGTGAGCATGAAAACCTCAACCAGTGAGCTGTTTCTACAATTTATAATTGCCATAGCTGAACTTTAAAAACTATATTATGCCTGCATTTGGAATAAATATAACTTGGATAGTTTCAATATTTAAAATCAAAGAGTAATGAGTTTCGATATTTTTTGAAATTCAAAGACTAACAAGTTTTGACATGTCAAAAGCGGTTCATATGAAAACAGTAGCCAGTTGAAATTTTGGAAACAAGAAGTAAATGATGTAACAATCCAATTTGTATCAAACTGGCTGGCTGTGAAAAAAATTTTGCATTATTAATTATTTTACAAATTCCGTATGTCGTTGCAGGGTGCTTGAAATAATTCCATGGGCCACGTGTTTGAGACCCCTGGACTAGATACATGTAGGGTGTACCTTGTAGCAATGCATGGCAACCTTAATGTTTCTTCTTATAGTTTTTATACAACAACCATGTAATAATATTACATGTGCACCTGTTTTCCATATGTCTGTCTGCTTGTTCTTTATTTTCTTCAGAATAAGTTAGGCTCCCTACAATCCGTGGTTACCAAACTATTTGATCAACTTGCCTTTGGGAAGAATCGGATTAATTTTAGGTATCAGAAGTCAGGCTGACTAGGACTGAAAGACTGAAGATGGTTATTTACATGTATACTCACTGCCTTGACTAAACCATGTAGATGGTTTACATACGAGATGCGAAAGACACAAATTGATTGAGAGAGGATGCCCCACTTGTTACATGGCGCTTTTGTTGGTTATTGTTATCTAGGAGATGATTGACTATGGTGTTATTGCCTGGATTGAGTAAATAACAACGTAAGCTATGAAAATAATGGATGGAATAACAGATCTGAGCAGAGATATAGAATAGAACAACACGAGTCCCCGTATGTAAAATATAACAGTTTAATCAATTACATAAATACAATGAAATTGAACATAACATTTGAATGATACACTTTCTCTTAGAATAGAATTTCAAAATTTATAAGAAATGCAGTTATCCATTTTATTATACCGATAAAACAAATTTCATCATAGAGTCGAGTGAACAATAAAACTCATTACTCAGCAGTCCGACATAACCCGTTTGTGTCTCGTCCTTCCAAACTAAGTGTTTGTGAGAGGTCATAGTCGCTCTATTCCTTTTCCTCTTTTCTCTCTCTCCAGCCTCTTTTGGGTCTTCAACCATAACCTGGTTGTCTGTTCTCTTTCCCCACTGTGTGGTTTAGATATAGAGCTCTTTTTCAACTTATGCTTTCCAAGACACTCTCTCTTTTCTATGACTGAATGTCTTTGTGTCCCTCACTTCCAGACACCCATCCCTTGGACAGTGTTTTAATGAGAAAAGATTCTTGCTGTTTTTCTTTAAGTGGGTCTTCCCCTTCCTCAGAAAAACTTGGACTGCCAAAACGTTGGATGAAGAATACTTAAAACATTGAATTTTGTAATGGAAGCACACTCCCTCATTAACTTAGCCAATCAGGATTAACTATATCTAACTGCCAAAATTTTAACCACCCCAGCAAAGTTAGAATAATTCTCTCTGGTCTGCCTTTATTAATAACTATTAAGGAAAAACTAATTTTAGACACTTATTTCGGAATGGCACTAGACTGCTCAGGTGGCCTATTGGTTAAAGCGTCTGTCGCGGATGCGGGAGTTTGAGGGATCGAAAACCAGCAGAGTCGTACCAAAGACTTATAAGAATGGTTCTAACAGCTGCCTTGCTAGGCGCTTAGCAATAAGAGGTTAGTGTTAGGACTGGTCAGCCTACTATAATGTGACTGGGTGGGACATCATGCAACATGTCTGCGGCATGATACCCCAGTGCTAGATATCACTATAAACTTCAATACTGCAGAATTGTAGTGATATGACTGTAAAATTGTTAAAGCTACATTAAAATTCCAAATCACATGCACACAATCCAAATGGCACAAAATTGTCTCAGGTTTGTTTCTACGTTGTTGTTTCCCGCCCTTAACCCCATGTTAATATCGCCTTTTCTATATCTATAACCATTATTCCAGCGGGTCCTAATTAAAAATCAATCATGCCCCATCCCATGCAGCAGAGCATCCCATCCTTTGCAGGCAGTGATTTATTGTGGGCCAAGACTATACGTTAATGTTAATTGTTATACGTCACCTTGACCGCAACAAGATTCCACTCAGTTATGGTGCAATAATCATCTTCCAAAATTCATACTGTTACATTGATTTGTTGTCAGTGGCTAGGGTCACTGACTATTTAAGGAAATATAGTTTACTGACAGTATCTTCTGTTCTTCGTTACCTATTATAATCCAGAGATTGTGGATGTCATGCATTTGAGACTAAAGACACCTGTTCATTTTGGGGGCAAAGATCCCCAAATACGGTTTCAACAAAATACTTTAAGTTCTGTTCCTAATTTGACCAAATTTTGTGGATGACTCACATTGTAGACAAGGAATACATCTATTGATTTTGTGGCTTTAGAGTTCAAAGTCCACGGTCACTTTGACGTAAAGAATATATATTACCAGTCTTGACACATTTGCACTTGAGATCTGCATCCCATACTGTGGTCAGAATTTTTTGTAGGCTTGCATTTCATGCTATAAACTAAAAAACGTTTTGATATTTATTTCCGTGAGCAAAAATTGTCAGTTGGCTTCATTTGAGTTGAGAAAGACGATGTATTTGATAGTATAGTAGGTATAGACTTTTGGGGTGCCAACCACCATAATGGAGGTACGAGGGCTGCTACTGATTCTTGGGGAATGCACTGAAAGATGCTCATAATTGTGGGAATGGGTGTTTGGTGTACCATTTATGGTATTCATGTGGCTGATAGCAAAACAAAACTTAGACCATGTATCTCAAAACATGATCAAGTGGATTATTCCTACCCACTATGCTTTATTGTTTGACAGAAGCAAGATGTTGCCCTTTAAGGAGGTAAGAATGGTTTTGCATTTCTAATGAAAAAATAAAGTGTCCTATAGTTTTAGCCATATTTAGAGATATTTCCATGAAACTTTTACAAGCTATAGCATGGGATATCTGTCACATTGCCATATGAAACATACTTTGCATAATTTCAGGATCATATGGAATTGAAACCAAGGCATGCAAAATACTATGCCTACTCAAGATTTTGGAATAAGTGCATAGCGTGATGTCTGGTGCAGGAAAATGAGGCTTCTTGCAGCAAATAAAATGTCATGGCAGATTTTGGGTGAATCAGTAACTACTGAGTTTTCAAATTTGGCCAAATATGTTTGTTGTGTTTTTGCTGTTGTAAACAACATATTACATTACTAAGTCTTGTTTGTGATTTTAGTTTATATATTAAGATAATTATAACTTGGAGATAAACATGTTTACAAATGTTGAGTTCAGGGTCTGTTTTTTTTTTAAATTAAGAATTTTCTGGAAGTAACCTTGTTTGTGAATATGATGGGGAAAATGAACTTTTGACCCTCATCCAGGTTCTGTTATTGTGTCTTGGCTTTATATATATATATATATATATATATATATATATATATATATATATATATATATATATATATATATATATATATATAATTGTTTTTGAAACCAACCATTTTAAAATAAATATTTATGTTACAACCTTCCGTATTAATAAAAATATATTAATGTCCTTCCTTCATTGAGGGGGTTTATATGTTTTTCTTATTTTGTTTGGATTTTATATATAATTAGAATATAAGATGAGGAAATATAACTATTTTAAGGTCTCACATGGAAGAAATATGATTGTCCCAATTTGTCCCTTTTTATTAGCATGTATAAAATAATTTTGTATTTTATTGAAATTGCTAATTTAAAAAAACAATAGGAAGTTTTCAACCAGTGTTTCTCAAGTATTTTAGGTGTTCCTTACTGTATGTATAGTAAAAGAAAGTGTCACAGGTGTGATGATTACAGGTGAATGTTATTGTTCTGATATTTGGGGGTTCAAGGGATCAGGGAAGAGTGGTGTCCTTTGAAAACAAATAAAGCCACTAAACTGGTCTATTGCAAAACCCACCAGAAATGTCATATGTTGTGTACGTAGTACATATCGCAGGTAATTCCAGGTGTTCCCTACAGGAAATGGGTCTATAATCCCATTTATAAGAGCATCTGGTGGCATCAATTCTTGGCATAAATAAAGTTGAATGTCCTTAATATTACTTCTTGACTCACAATCATGAATGACAAATTATAAATTGATATAGTATCGGATGTTAATAATGGCACCTACCCAGCAAATCTGGCAGCTATCAAAGCTCTCAATAAGAGAAAGAGTGAATTGAGGTTAAAGGTTTTACTGCAAACAGCTGTGTACTTTACAAAGATAACTGTCATGTTCATAGAAGAAATGAAGTATCAGCAGTCCTAGCAAGCTTTCATTTTGGTAAGTAGTACTTTAAAAAATCAGTAATCATAATATAATATTAATGCAAATTCTAAGATACTCAGATAACATGTACAGAGCCTGGGTCTATTGGTTATAATGCAAAGAAAAACAATTTAACACTTCTTGCTAAGGTAATTAATCCATTGATACATCCGTACTCTATCAAATTCAATTATCCATCATTATTCCAGGGAGTGGAATCTGTTTGTCTCTACTCTCTGTCTTCCTCTTCGTTTTTCTCTATCTTGATAACTCTCTCTCTCTCTCTCTCTCTCTCTCTCTTGTGTCCTTTCTTTCTCACTTTTCCTCCCTGTCATCCTTCCTTCCCCTCTCCATATCCCCTTTCTTCTCATTCTTCATCTCTTTCTTCCTCTCTCTATCTTCCTTTCTCTCCTCCTCCTGTCTTCTGTCTTCCTCTCTTTCATCTTTCTCTTTTCCACTCTATCTTCTTTATGTCCTCTCTCTCTCTTCCTTAAGCCTTCCTCTTTGTTTTCTTTCTTGTCCTCGTACTCCCTTCCCTTTTCTTCCTCCCTCTTGTCCTGTCTTCCTCCCTCTACCTCTTCTGTATTCTTTCTTCTCTTCCTCTACTTTCTCTCTTCCTCTGTCTTTTTCTATCTCCCCCTCACTTTTCGTTTATGTCTGTTCCTCTCTATCTCTTTCTTCCCCTGTCTCTTTCTGTCTGTCTTCCTCTCTCACGTTTTCTCTCTCTTATGCTCTGACTTTTCCTCTCTCTTCCTCTCTCTCCATTTTCACCATCTGTCTCTAGAACTCTCATGTATTCTCCTCTTCCTCTTTCCTATCTCCCTCCATCTCAATCTTCCTGTCTTTTTCTATCTCTATTCCTTTCTCTCCAGCTCTTGCTCTTATTCTCCTCTCTCTTGTTTGCTTCCTCCGTTTTCATAACCGTCCTAAGTCGTGCTCTCCCATATACTCCCCCTTTCTCTATGTGGTACACAAAGCGCATAATTATAAATTGTAAACATTCTTTTCTTGTACTTTTGAAGGAAAATGTAATTGTTATAATTTTATTGTAACAGGTAAATACACCGGTGGACATCTAGGCCATGACAAAACATTGGAGAAATGCCACGAAGGGTATTACTGGATGGGGATGAAACAACATATAATAAATTATGTAAGTGACTGCGATAAATGCAATAGAGTGAATCTAGGGCCAATACAAGCAGCACCTCTGAATTCTTCACCAGTGCCATCAAAAGTGTGGAGTTTAGTTGGAATCGATAGTATCTGTCCTCTTCCAATGACAAAAAATGAGAATAAATATATTGTAGCAGCCACAGATAATTTTTCCAAGTTGTCTGAGGCTGAAGGTCTCCACAACAAAAGTGCTGATGAAGTAACAAAATTTCTACTTAATATCATATGTCGCCTTGGTCCTATTAATCAGGGAAAATAGTTCACAAACAAGCTAATAGGTAACCTAACATGAGTTTAATATAGACCACAGAATTTCCTCTGCATACTATTATAGGGCTAAATATAGCTATTTCAGGTGCTATGGTATTTTTATAAGTTTTAGAAGAGAAGATATATGTTTGTATAAATTTTCTATATTCTCTCCATAAATATAATGATAGTATGTCTATGATAGAGGAGTAGCTCTTTAGTCACTGTTAAATTTAGAGGCTGAGATTCTGGGTGAATACCATATTATCAGCAGCTACTGAAAATGCAATGATGTCAAGTTACAGTGCTAGCTGAGAAATCAAAACAAAGAAGTCAGTATGACAGTTGGATTATGTGTTTGCAAAGCTAATTAAAATCAATTATAGCAAGTTTGCCTTAATACTTAAACATTAAAATTAGTGACCAGTTGTAGGGAAATTTTAATCTCTTTTAGTAGGTATAAAGTGCTTAAAATAGAGTTGGGTAGTTATAGTTTGATTTTGAATTAATTTGCTCATAAGGATGAAGTTTACAAGTAATTTCCTACCTAATATTATATTTTTGAAAATTCTAACAAACATTATCAGTGGGAAAAGAGTGTATATGGAGAGTAGATATACAACTTTATTTTGGATTACATAATTTAGATTTTGTGCATTTTGATATGTAGATTAGAGTTAGATAAAGGGTCTGTACCTAACATAATCAGACCAAAGTTTAGTTCTAGAAAAAGTCTTCAGGGAATGCTCTCTCTGAAGTCCGCTAGGATTGTTTATAAGCCTGGTCAAACATATTTAAAAAAAAAAGTGCAAGGGGTCAGCATGAAGAACTGGAGTATAGGAGTTCCATTAAATATAGAAAAGAAAACCCTCTTGCTTGTGACTAATTCCCCATAGCACAGTTACATTAAATAGGCGCTACTACAATACCATCCACAAACCAATGGGCAGAGGGATCATGACAATAGGATCCTGAAAAAAATGCTATCCAAGGTAACTAATGACCAAGCAACAAAATGGGATGTCTGATTGCCCAATATACTGTTTGCATACAGGACAAATGTACAAGCATCTACCAAGGTCACACATTTTGAGTTTATTTATGGTAGGAAGACTTGTATCTTTTCTGCATGTAGCCAAAGCAGAGATTGCATTGAGTTCTCTCATGATGTGTTGGCAAATATAAACAAACACAGGGAGTTTATATGTCAGAGTGTAACAGAAAAGATTTAATATGTACAGGGATCTCTTATTCTTATGAAGAATGCCAATAAAATAAGGACATTTGGCTGCAAACTGGCACCACGATGGGTGGGCCCTTACGTAGTAAAAGATGTTCTTACAAAGGGCAGGGTAAGACTGCAAAATGAACATAGTGGCAAGCTGCTGTCAAATATTTATCATTGTAGCCATTTGAAACTTTATACAAGGAGACCAGCTATGAGAAAAGCCACCATCACCACAGATGAGACAAACTCCAAGAAAACACTGAAAGAACAACTGAAAAGACTCATCGAAAAGCAATCAGACTTCAACTCCTCCAACGATAAGTAATAGAGTAATGGTAATCCAAATAATGTTCGTAAAAGACAAACAAGTCAACAATTGAAAAGATTGAAAACAAGATTTCCAAGGAGGCCCCAGGAACACAAGAAAAACAAAAACATTCATGATATCTTCAATCCTCCTACAGAAAAATAATGCACAAAAAAGTTGCAGGAAAATGCAATTCGCCTTTATGAAGTGACCAAAGTATAATTTACATAAGACATCATCAGCCCTACAAGAATTGCAAATTGTACGAGGTGATGGTAAAATTGCATGTTATAAGATTTACAATTTCAGGAAGTGAAGAGAGCTACAACTTTTGCCGTATTAGTGTTGTCAGGCATATGCGTTCCACAATGGTTACTAAAAATTGTAGCAATTACCTCAACAACAATGTAAATAAGTATTTACAGGACTTTAGTATGGAGTTAAATACTGTGTGGACAACTAATACATAGATTATGGCTGCAGCATCACTTGTGATCCACACACATTTATGTGTATAGTACTAGTGGATCAAATTCCAAAGGCGTTAAGCACTTTGATTGGTTGAGGTATCAGCATCCTCTTCCTTGGACGCTTTCACTCAGTCTGGAATTTATTTACAAAACCTTGGAAATTACCATTTTAATAGTGTTAGGTTACTAAGAAGAAGCATGAACAGTAATTAAAAGTTGTATTTTATTCCATGTAAATTATTTGTGAAATTTATTAGTCTGAAATTGTAATCTGTATTAATGTAATGGCTCATTTGAAATAAACCCTATGTGCGAGTTTGATAGGTGTACTATTACATGTATTATATTTCACATGTGGGTCTTGAGCAGATTAGGAAAGAGTTCATTAATGAAAAGAAACCAATTAGTTGTAGTGGGAAAAAATCGGTTAGCTCATTCTGTCCCCCCACCCTTCCCCAATTTGTCAAGTGACCCATTATATGTATGGTATTTCACTTGTAGGCCTTAAGCATATTACCAAAGAACCCATTAATAATAAGAAACTATTTGGTTGGGGGTGGGGTGGGGGGGAAAGAATCAGCTAGCTGATTCTGCCCCCCCCCCCCATGTTAAGTGACCAATTACATGTATGATATTTCACATGTGGACATTAATCTTATTACCAAAAGAGTCCAGCATGGGGGAAAGAATTGGCTGTTACACCGGTTGAGCTAAATTATACTCAGATATGTATGATAAAAGGGATGGCCTTTACCCCTACCACTCTCGCCACAACACCACAGACGCCAATAACGGGAAGGTGATTGCTCCTCCTTAAATGTTAAATATAGCAAGTTTCTTGACGTTTGTATTAGTAGTTTTAGTGATTTGGTATTGCACAAAAGCTTTGTCATATAGTTGATGATGATGGTGTCACCCAAGTTTGTGCTAACCTAGAATTCCTTTGTGTGGTTACGTTTATGCTTATTTTTGGAGCATGTGCTTTACTTCATTTAACACTTAGACACAGTTTGTGCATGCTTTTTAGAATCTAATTGCAAAGTCTGAATATAATCAGAAAGAGAAATTAATGGAGGCTTTTCAGTAACAAGATATACCAAATCATCTTGATCCAGACGGATTCAGCCTAAAATATGCATCAAATAATGAATGATTGTGGCAGTTATCTTCCCTTTAAACCGATAGGTGGCAGCATGGAACAAAGCAGTCCAAAATTATATCCAGTATACTTCCTATCTAACAAACAAGTAATACAAAATTATAGCATCTTCATTTTGCTTTGCAAAATGTGTCAATCGTACAGATTATGGACGTTATCGGCGGTGAGAGTGGAGTTTAAAAGACGAGGAGCTAAGCTATTATGTGAAAAAAGTAGTTAATCAATAGGTTAAGCAAACTAGGTATCGGTGATATTGTTGTCGCAAATGGAAAATCACATTTTCTCATTTCTGCATAAAAATGAAATATTTATCAATTTCACACAATTAACTTTGTGATTCTTTTCCGAAATTACTTTTCAGCAGATTCATATCCAGCAAATTATAAAAGTCATGGAATATTCAGATATTTGTTCTGAATAATTCAAGATGGTTACTTGGTGGGGTAATTTAGTAAAAAATTTAGATTTCCTAAGAAATGATTTTATCTTTGTTTGGAATTATACAAGATTCTTGTTGAATTGAATATATTTTAGGTTAAACATATATTTTATATATTATTAAAGTAATATCATATCTGCATTATATTAAACTATAATTGCTCTTTTTATTCTCAGGTTTTAGGCCTATAATGATAAGTTTTTCAAGTAATTTTATAAGTCATATGAATGAAATAAAATGTTACTGTGTTAATGCTGCTCTCCTCCAGAAAATAACTTTCGTTTAAAACAGACAGAACATTAATATTTTTATTATGACGTCTTTGCTTCGTATTTAAAATGGGTTTAATTTAATATTCAGCCCATACATGGCTGAGAGAGAGAGAGAGAGAGAGAGAGAGAGAGAGAGAGAGAGAGAGAGAGAGAGATGTTTTGGGGGTGTGTGTGTGTGTGTGTGTGTGTGTGTGTACAATGATATCTGTCAGATTTGATAGAAGTGAAATATTCTATACCCAAAATATTATTTGAGAGGGACAGAATGAAAGATATTATCATGGTCTAAAAAAATTTATTGGTGTGTTTTAGTTTTTCAAGGACAGTTTGTATTAAGATTTAGAACATGAAATTGGATTGTGTCGAAGTAGAATATATGATGTAATATTTTAAATCGAATTGTTTCTGTTTACCACACACATACACACAAAAATCTGTTCACCGATGTATTAATGATTTATTTACATGAGGCCTGGCTCCGTTAAAAGGTGTATTTATTGTAAATTTATACCAAGTCTTATCTATCTCTCCATGACCATGTATTTCACAGTTGTTCACCAAAATAAATGCAATGTTTTAAAAACTTTTTAGTAAGGTTTAAATACGAAGCTGTTCTCAAAGTTGTTTTGCGTCTTTAATTGTCTTATAATGAGTGAATTAAAATAATATATCTAGACTGATCAATAATAGATAGTCCTGGGGAACGATAAAGTCCAAGGATAACCAAATATCGGGACCAGTTTTTTCTGTGGCTCCACCTCTTGGAATGATAACTGGCTGTGATCCATCATTGAAGCATATTCATCCATGTCATAATTCTTATCTGCAGGGAAAACATTGCTGTTTTATAATGTGACCAGGAACATTATATTTTCCATTTCTTCATACAAAATATTTGAAAACAGTTGTGCAGATTCATTGCATTTGGTAACCATTTTATTAGTCTTGTGTGAAATGAGGCTTTATGTATGATTCTTTAAAATTTTAAAACGATTTTATCATATTAAATATAGTGTTGTGTGCATTTAAAAAGTTTTATAGAAATTATAACTAAGCAACGGTGCACTGAATTTTTGTATCCTTAGCTGAAATGAAGATTATTCTTAAGGTGGAGATGGAATTTAATTTGAATATTTTGCATTGCTCCTATTCTTAATGTTTGGAAAGTTGCACTGTCTTTAAACTGCATTGTTTGAGGACACACTAAGGGCATTTACAGACAGCTATTGTTCGGTATGACTGGCCACATTTATTTTCAAAACTAGGTTAGTTGCCTATCCTGGGACGGGAATTTTAAAAAAAAAAGTATATATAAAAGTTAACTAATTAGGACGCTTAAAAGAAAGTTTGAAGATAAAAATACAAAAAAGTAACACAAAATTTGGGATGAAACTCACAACCTCTTGTTTGGCAGCCGGGATATACAAAAACAACTCTTGTTGTACAGTAATCAAACTGACAAAGTTAGTCACAAAGACCTGGTATTATGCTCCTATGACTACATATATCTCATTGCCTTTAGTTAATATTTCCTCATAATTTTGATTATTCAGTCATGAAATTTGATGAGATTATTCATTTTAAGAGTTTGTTTTACCCATCTCCAAAACAGGTAGGACCGTGACCTACATTTCAGGTTCAGTTAATTATGTTCTTTGTTTACATTAAGCTCACTTTCTGAGATCTTGGATACGGTTACATGTTGAAATATGGAACTTTTTTATTTTTATATTTATTAACTGTACGAAATATTAGCAAGAGTTGGTCAAAGCAACATAAATTTTAACATTCGTTCATGTTTATCTGTAAAAAAGTCATGACACTTATCATTATATATATTTTCATTCATCACTGGTAAAAACAGGTCACATTGACCTATTATGTTCCATTACTTAAAAATACCATTGATCTCAGTTTTTTGTTCACTTAAACTGTTGTATGCAGTTATTAAACTTCATAGAAGCATTCATTTTCAAGGAGCATGGCACATGATCCAGGGATGGTCCTGGCTTTCAAAACTTTGTCGCCAAAAAAATCGCCAGCCTCAATATTTTGTCGCCAGTTTTCAAAAACTGTCGCCAGAACAAGTAGTGAAT
This sequence comes from Megalonaias nervosa, assembly GCA_016617855.1. Taxonomy (NCBI): domain Eukaryota; kingdom Metazoa; phylum Mollusca; class Bivalvia; order Unionida; family Unionidae; genus Megalonaias; species Megalonaias nervosa. The sequence continues at coordinate 24,626 of JAECUM010004481.1, forward strand.
ATTTTTCCAAGTCTGTTAATGTAATAGGCAATGAAAATTGAAAAAAAAATCGGATAGTTATTACTTATTGACAACAAGCAATACAGCCATAATATTACAAAATAAATCATTACATGACTGTTTTGCACTACTTCCATGGTCTTCGCATCCTGTATCACCGTTAGTGCATAGGTATGACTGTTGTCACCTGAAATAAATGCATTATCAAATGTAAAATATCTACTTTCCTGATCTCTCTCTTTAACTAATGACATTTTATTACTAAAACCCTATGATCGTACTTTGCAATGTAAGATAAGTGACGTATAATGCGACCGTCGATTTCATGCATTTAGGAATTAAATGCCCCCCCCCCCCTTTTTAATGGCTAGCTTCACAAAGTACATCTCCGTCACCCAGGAGTTCAGAAATTTATTTTTGCCGCGATTTACATGCTTTGCTTTTAGTGAATTGCTTCCTAAATCCCAAGAATGATCACTGAATGCTGTAGATTTTTTCTCGATAAGCAAACTAGGCTCCATTCCCACTAATGAAACTTACATGAGTCAACACCTGGCATTAATGTATCGTATATATAAGCATTAATTACCATCATGAAATTAAAAGAAGGAATGAAGAAACATATTACGGAGAATATGTGCCCCAAAAAACTAATTCGGAATAAATATGTTGTTTAGTAAGCAGTGTTGTATGCATATATGAGTTAACAATAAGGAAATAAGGTGGGATATAAAATGTGGGAAATTGTTATCACATGTATGGTAGCTTGAGACCACATTTGAGCTGTTAACATAAATTCACACCCATTTTTAGGCATTGCTAGTTATAACAAAAATGGGCATTGTTTATTTGTCAATCAAATGCTAGTACTTTTACTCACCTGTAGAACAGGCGGTTTCTTCGAAGTATGTCGAAGAGGCTTGAGTCTAACCTTCATTTATTGTGCAGTTTCGGCACAGCTGACCAGACTATCAAATGGGGCACGTGTGGGGGTGGGGTATGAATAACGCACTCCACAGGGAGAAACGGCGTGTCCTTTGAGAATTTCACGTGTATTGGACCCGAAAAATCGGTTAATATTTAGTGAAGACGATGCATAAATATGCCGCAAAAAAAATTCCCGATGGTAGGTCCCCATCTGCGTGTTTTCGGATTCAATCTCCCAGCTTGGTTTGTGAAAAGATTTATTTTTTGCATGACACGCTAGAATAACTGTACGGTATTAAATAAATTTATTCAGCGACTATTTGAATTCTTTGGAAATCTTTCTGTACATTTGAAACTTAAACACAGAAGGGGCATTTTTCGTTGGAACGTATTCGGATTTCTTGGAACTATTGGAATTGAAAGGACTTTTAGGAAATAGGAATTCATTCACTATGCTGTATGTGAATTTAATTCTTTCACTCCTGTATTTTGAGAAATAAATTATTTTCAATTACGTAAAACTTGTTTGTTTTGCTATTTCTTGTTGCGTAGTTTAAGTCCCTGGAGTCGTAACACGGGATTTGATGGCAAAAGTAAAAGATGAATGAACAAAATTAACAGATGTTACTTACCCCGCCTGGATTCATGTTTGATGAGACACTCCTTCAAAATATCACAGCCAGTTGTAAATGAATGGACGACTTGTGCCTTGATACATATATCACAGAACATCTGCATTAACTTTGTATCATATCTCAGCCACGGACGCTCAAGTTTCCAGCTGTCGAGAAATTTTCGGGAACTTTTGACCCGTTCATCATGATGTGGTGTTGCACTTGAAGCATTACTACCATCACTACAAGTAGATGATGTTGGACTGTCAGGTATAACATCAGGTTCAGTGACTGTATTGTCTGATGAATTTGCACGAAATCCAAAATGCTGTTAATTTTGTTAACTTACTCTTAGGATGAGACGATGAACACGCAACGTCTAACTTACGTTTACCGTTTTTGGCGTGGTCCCCCTCAGAATTACATCATCTGAGGGACCCCCTGGTTCTAAAGTGAAAGGGTTTTTATGTATTTATGTTTTTTTCCAAGTGTATATGCATCATGTATTATTTTAAACAATTTTGATTTAAAATTTTGTAATAGGGTTTGTACACTAATTCAAATTTCCAATTTGTTTATTTATAGTCTTTTTTATAAATATTTATATACCATATTATTTTATTATCAGAAGAAAGAAAATTTTTAGTTTTTATCTCTTGTTACTATAGCATAAGCTGCTCGATTCGTTCATATCTACTAGACACATGGGGCACGTGCACAATCTGCGCTCTCAATAGTGAGCGCCATGTGCACGTGCCACTCAATTCCTATGAGTCCTACTCACTAATGTTTTCCACCCATTTTGTCATATCGATTAATTTAATTTAGATTTGTATGTAGTTATTAGCATTTTTCCATTATCCTTAATTTCCATAATTAATAGACACACTATTCCTAATTTTCCATGATTAGTAAAAGTATATTATCTAAAGCTTTTGTCATATCGATTAACTTGATTTAGATTTGTATGTGGTTGTTAACATTAAATTCCATATTTAATAGTCACCTGATTTGTAAATTATATTATCTAAAGCTTTAGTTTCTATTTCAGTTTATCTATACACTTACTTTAATTTTATCAGCTGCAGAAGATATAGTAAAGAACAGTATAAGCAGTCAGAAATTCTAGTAACTGTCTGTTCGTCTAATCAAGCTCTGTATCTCTATTTAATATAAAATCTTTCTGTATTGCAGTTTCGAAGAACTTACGTTTACCCATGATAAAGTTGCACTTTTGATTATATAATTCTGATTAAGATTTTTTCCATTTGCTTTGTATTTATACACAGCAATCGGTACTTCAAAGGTAATCAGTTTTCTCTGAAGTTTCAGTAAAACTATTTTATTGGTATATTTAAAATAAACAACAGAAGGATTAGCCGTCGTTCAATTAATTGTAGTTGTTTCTGTTCGCGTCTTCAGAGGTCGGTCGATTGTAGGCATAGTCTGGTAGCATGATTGAGTGTATCACAGCATATAGTACTCGGGCCATATGTCAACATAAGTGGATTATGACGTAACAATGCACTGTAAAGATGGGTTTGTCAATACGAACAAAGGATTTGTTTATGTAAAAGATAGATTCCAGTGCATTGTGTATCCAAGTTTGTGGCTTCCTTTCGTGGTCCCTTCGAATTTCTCCACTCCGAATCCATGATTGTATGTACAAATTAAAGAGCCAAAAAGACTGTAGCCAAAAAAATCGCCAGATGATATATTTTGTCGCCAATAAGGGAAACAAATCGCAATTTGCGACATTGACGAGGCCCAGGACGATGTGACATCGTTGACAAAGTTGGTTACAATGAAATACTTTGAACATCTACTGAATATGTAAAGCTACAATACTTAACTCTATTTCTCTTAACCTTTTGCATCACAGGCATGAAATGTACTTTGTCTATTCATTTCTATACACACATGTATATTAAATATTTGAAAAGGTGCATATACTGACCTGTTTTAATTCTGAGGTGTCTTTGCTTAGTATTTGGGGAAAAAAGTTTTACAGTTGAGTAGAGACAGCGTTCTGCAATATTTTCTGTTAAAGTAGTCTTTATGTGGAAAAGTTATTGTATTAGGAATGACAAAAATAAAATTATATAATGAAATATTTATCGGTCAAAATTGTATATTACAAAGCGAAATTTCTGTTGTTTTTTTTTTTGTTGCCTTATTAAGCTATGTATAAAGTGCTTACGAACCCAGAGCAGTGTTTAATTTGTGCTCATCATGTTCAAATTTGTCTTACTTGCCATAGTGATTGAAATTGCAGGAATTGTAAATTTTGTAGTTCATTACAGTGTATGTAAGTGTAAGAATCCTGTTACCACCTAAGCACTTCTTTTTAGGCATTGTCTTTTTATGTGGATCTGAATGCGAGTTACTTCTCTAGGTTTTTAGCCTGGCACAAATGATGAAGGGTAAATGTTATCAGAGTTTGTTTTTTTTTTTATTCTAAAATTCTCAATACATTGAACAATTCATCCAAGATTTCTCTTGCCTACCAACTATTTTCACTTGCCCAGGCTAGTTGGACTTGGAATTGTCATCCATACAACGTATTTTCTCTCTAATCAATTCATTGTTATTGCAACTCTTCCTGAACAGAAAGTCCTATTAATTTGGGGTTTTCACCAGAAGATTTTTATGACGTCTATATATAGTCAGTCCTAAATGAAATGTGTGCCGATCTGACAGTCAGTATGGCTGCCATCTTGAAAATCTTATTGTTCCTACTTCTGGGTGGATGGTCATATTAGCATATTGTTTTTTACCACAAAACTATTTATTTTGTTTCTGGTGCTGATCTGACATCTGATGTGACTGTTATGCCTCAGTGCTAGACATCACTGTAAACTGCCACACTGCAGACATCGTAGCAATATGACTGAACAATTGTTAAAGCTACGTTAAAAATCCAGATCTCTCTCTATCTCTCTCTCTCTGTCTCTCTCTCTCTCTCTCTCTCTCTCTCTCTCTCTCTCTCACACACACACACACACACAAAGACACACACACACGCGCGCGCGCAGATTGCTATACTTATGAACCATCTGAACATGGACCGAATGATGGACACATACTTAAATAATCACTGAAATAGCAAATACACGCTTTACAATGTTAAAATGTACTCTATTTCTGCTTTTGATATCCAAATATTTTCTATACACACTAAACTTAAAGAGTAATCGAGTATCAAAATCTTGACATTATGGACACTAAATTGTATTTCTGGACACCGTGTCCATAATGCTGTTTTTATATTATTTTGTAACAAGTTGTGAACCAAGTGTCCACAAATCTGATGAAAGATCACTGTATTATAATAAATGTTCATTCATTTCATTGGCGTAGCATGATCTTTCGAGGCGTAAAAGCTTCATGAAAACGTTAGCTTTCGCGACGAAAATATACTTCTGTTATAAACATATTACTTTTTTCACGAGGAAAGGTAATTCATTGCGAAGAATAGTCAGCATATAATTTGGGCCAGCGAGTGTAAGAGAAAAAAGCCCAAAGTTTTTGTGATGAAAGTAACATTTTTTTCCTGCTGAAATAGGCATCATAATTTTACTGTTAACGTAAATATATTGTCAGACATATGCAGTAAGTAAAAATATATTGTCTAGAGGATAATATGGTAGTGGTGAAGTTGTAGCGTTTTAATGGTCTCAGAGAGAGAGAGAGAGAGAGAGAGAGAGAGAGAGAGAATCAAAATGTATTGCCTTTTTCATTACAACCTCCTTATATATGTAATCACTAAAGTGTAACTAGTTTAAATTGAAAAGCCCCATTATTTTTTCGCAAACACACGCTGTACTGTATATCAACGTTTTCTTACGATTATGAATCTTAGTTTAATACATGCTGGAAAATACTAGAGATGGATAATTGGTTACCATAAATTTCATCACAGCTATACACTGACAAAGTAGAACAAAGTGAATCTATGATCATAAGCTAGCAAAGACATCTACGGTAAAATGTATCGATCATCTTCAGTTAAATGAAATAAATAAATAAAAATTAAAGTATTAATCTGAAAAGGGAAACAAAGTGCCATTAATATTTAAACTGTTATTTTTCTTCTTTTCAGTTTGATGATAGGTAATATGAATTGGATAGCTCCGTTGAGGCATGAACATGGACACATGATTTAGAAAAAATTTCTTGACATTTGAACACCATGGACCAACATATATATGCCCATAAATATTTGATATCTTTCACGAAAGGTTGCGGATTTAGTCGTCTGTAAGGATAAAGTGGCACGAAATATTTAGTTTCCTTTAGCTAGAATATATTCTGCACAATCTTGTTTAAGAGCACAATGATGCGTCCGTGCCAATCGACGATAAATCATTTGAAAACAATAGATTACAAGATATTTTTCGAGTTTGTGATGTTAGTTTTATGAGCTAGTATATATTTTTCTTACATCACTGCTTTCACTGTTTAAAACTGCCCTTTGTTCAGTTTCATGTATCGACACCTAATATCACTAGATAACCTTTGCAGAATTTCTTACGTATAAGAAATCAAATACTCTGAAGCTAATTTTTTTAGCTTGTGAATATAGAAGAAAAACAAATCATCGTAGGTTTTAGAAAGATGTGCCTAATGCTTTGCTTGAAGGAATTATGAAATAATAACGGATTACAGAGAAGCAGCTGTATTCTGAAGTTCATTTTTAAAATTTACAGAAGTTTCAGAACTGTTACTTTGAATATTTGCAGAAATATTCGCCAGAGTGTAATAATACCAATGTTTATCTTCGATATTTAGATCTATAAATATATTCTGAAGGGTATGCAGGTATGTTTTACAAAAAATCCATAACGGTTGGACAATTTGAGCAAGCGGTTTCTTCAACTTGAGTAATCTTAGTAGTGTCATTATGGTGGTTTGGGATTTTGGTTAGTTTTCTAGGTCACAACCTATTCCCCATGACATTTGCCCATTTTAGCATAAAAGCCACACACTTTACGCAACCCATGGATTATTAGCATTAATAATCCATGAAAGTAAAGTGGCCCAAGCAAGAGTCATATAGTGACGCAGAGCAGTGACGGGTAAAAAACCGCCTATGACAAAGTGTTTTTGTTTTAACTCGAGTTTTATTGTCTGTAAATCTGCTACGCGGTTTCTTATATGTGCTCGGAGTTGTCAGTGATTTTCCGTGTCCTCCAAAATGGTCTCGAACTCAGTCGTACTAACTATTTTGCCTCCGAATACAGTATACTAATTGTGTTGAGGCTCCTTTGTGCCGTTGCAAGCAGTTCTGAATTCACAAGTGCACATGAATGTAATCATATCGAAATTAATTTGCTAGCACCACCAGAAACCAGCTGCAACCTATATAGATAAGGCAAAAATTCCGATCAGTTTACCTGTGATGGTTGTCGTGGTTGCACTTCCAGTCACTCCAAGACCAACAGTTGCTGTTACAGCAAATCCAGAAATGGCATCTATAAAGACTCGCGTGTTTTGTTTGCTTTTTCAATATCAATATTTTCTTGTTGATTTCTTCTCGCATCTGTTTGCAAAGCTTCTTTCATTTTTTCACATCAGTAGCATTAAGGATCTATCATAATTCATCTATTAATAAAACAATCACATAGTACAATTGCACAACTGATAAACCTTGTCTGGACTCATCACGTCCATGTACAAAACGCACACGCACTCCTAGCCAATTGCCCTTTTTTTACTGGTATAACTATCATACAATTATAAAATATATTGGCCTCGATAATATTTAAATTTCCGACGATTGTGCGTTCCGATGGTCCAGCACCCTTTTCATTTGAAAACACATCAATTATGCCTCTACCTTTTGCATCCAAAGATCGTCTTCGGCCAGTAACTGTTACCCGAACAGTATGTTCTTTTCTTATTAACAATCGAGATATTTTTTGTCTCGCATGAGTCAGTGTTGGTGTAAAATACTCATCGGTGCACATAACCTGGATGGATACAGCGGCGAATACCACTTCGTTATTATAGAAACAATCCCTGAGTGTTCTGACATCTTGTAGAGTAGTCAAATTTTAGGCGTTTGCCTCTGCGATAATTCGAAGTTGGCTTCCAGTTGGTTGTGGTACATCAAGTGGTTCCAACGGCCAAGTTATGATAAACAAGTATGATCCAGACTCAAGCACCGTTAAGATGTGACTTTTGGGTCTGTCAGAACCATTTTTATCAAGAGAGAATTCGTCTCTACCTTTTTCTCCTCTAATTCGATTTGTCTTTCTTCTTTTTCGTTTTGAAGCTGAAGCTTTCTTAACTCTATTTCTATCTTGTGTTTTAATTTGAATTGTGCGTTCCGCTGGTCCAGCACCCTTTTCATTTGAAAACACATCTACACAAATTCTACACTTCAGATGACTTCGCAAAAGCTTGCTGGTCTACCTAAAGATTTTTAAAATATATGACATAATAAAACCAAGGAATAAAAAAAGTCCTAAAGAAAGTTTTCCGAAATGTTTTAGAGAAATTCGTATCCCATACACGCACCTACAATTTTCTGTTACGAATCTATGGTTTTAAACTAAGTAACAGGAAGGAGCTTAAACTACCATTTTTTTAAAATTTTCTTTTATAAAAATGCAACAAATAAATTATTTTCTTAGAATAAAAACGAAATTAAAAAAACCCTTCTGATTGTGAATTTAATCCCACACAGTGGAACTTTTTTGTCACAAGTCCAAATGAATTGAATCCCAGTTAAATTCCAGTGGTATTCCAAATATGATCCAACACTGAATATGTTGATGTGCCTGTAGTCTCGAGTGTGCTAATGTTCCAGTGGCCTGGAATGTGGAGATGTGACAATAGCCTTTTGTTGTATTCAAATTGTTACGCATATCTATATTTTTTTTTTAACTCCTGGTGCATGATTGCATTTAATTTTCGAAAGTTTTATTCATAGTTGTAAACTATATAGAATATATATTGTTATAAATTGTGTACCTGACCTTGCTTTGTTAAGAACGCAAATTGCATACGACTTATAAATAGATGTTTACGTATGTGTTCATAATTATTAATAACAATCTTAATAATAAGACTTAAAATGTCGCATATGACGTAGTTTCTCAGTGACTGATGGGATTTCTATGTTTCCAAAATAATTCTGAGCTTCCCACTGGTTGCGAGAGGTCACGTGAATATTCTTAATTCAACGCAAAATCAATAGTGTAAGCTGTCACGTGGGGTCTGTTGCGAAGTACAGTAGCAATATACGGTTTATATAAGGAAAAACGTCAGTAATCAGATTCTTTCCGATTTTTGGAGTCAGTCGCACTTATTGTGTTCCTGTTGTGAGTCAATAGACGTGTTTTATATTGTACTTAGATTTTATTATTCGAGAGTAAAAATATTTGTTTGGGCTATTTAGTGGAAATAGAAAGTGCTTATTATTTGGACTGTAATAATGTTAATCTGGAATTGTTATAAATTTTTTGAAGGAATTCTGGAAAAAAAACATCTTGACGTATATGTTCTTGGAGGGCCAGTACATTTCTGGTGTTGAAATTTATAAGGAACTTTTCGTTCATATAGGACTTTTGTAGACCTTTATAGGAACTAGTTTTGAATCATTTCATAATCCTGTTAAACTCCTCTCACATAGTTCGTTCATAATTTTAATAATTAAATTGTTTGTTAAGTCTTATAAAACTTGTTGCTTTTTCTGTTACGTAAGTTTGTGACCATAGAGTCGTAACAGAAAGTTAGGGGCTAGTCCGGGATACGAATTTCAGAGAAATTGAAATTGTTTTGAAATTTAAATTCATTTCATTTCTGAATTATCTTAGTTCCTAACATTTTTGATTTTAAGTAGTGAAACCAAGAAGCTCTCACAATGTCATCTAAGATGGAGAACTTTATATTAAATCCCAGCCATGAACGGTTCGAGTCCTTAAAAAGGAGAAATTGTTCCAACTTGCCAGATAATATGATATTTTAGAGACAAAGCCATCTTTGTTAAATTAAGAAATAAAAATATTTTGGTTCAGTATTTGGTACAGAAGAATATTTTGGACAAAAGTGCTTTGAGTTTGATTAGTAAGTCGAACTCTGGCACTAATTTGGAAGTTATCGAATTTAAATTAGAATACAAGAATGAAATGGAGTGAAGGAAACTTGAGCTTCAAATGCAAGCAGATGAAAGAGAGAAACAAATGTAAACTCCAAAAAAGAAGAAAAAGAAATGGAGATGAAATTACAAATGGAAAAAGAAGATAAAGCAATGGAAATGAAAATGAAAATGCAGGAATAAGAAAAAGAGATGCAAATGCAGGAAAAAGAAAGAGTGACATAGATACAGAAAGAAGAGCTCCAAATATAATTGCAAATACAGAAAGAAGAAAATAATATGAAAATGCAATTAGAATAAAAATAGAACTGGCAAGCACGAAGCATCCCACTCATAACGGTTCAGTTTTTGATTTTACACAAAATATTAGATTAGAATCTCCTAATAAGGAACACAATGTAAATAAATATTTTTCACATTCTAAAAAAATAACCGAGAATTTGAAATGGCTAAGAGAATGCTGGACTTTATTATTACAGAGTGTCCTTATTGGCAAAGCTCGTGAAGTTTATACTTCAGTGTCAGTACCAGCAAGTGCCGACTCTGAATTGGTCAAGGAATGTATCTTGAAGGTTATGAGTTGGTACAGGAGGCATATGTATCGACAGAGGTTTTGGAATTGCAAGAAAATAAATAGCCAAACACATGTCGAGTTTTCTAGGGAAAAAGAACAACTATTTGGCAGGTGGTGTACATCTAAAAAGATTAATAAAGATTATAACAAATTTAGACAACTTATATTAGTCGAAGAGTTCATGAACTGTGTCCATAGTGACGTCAAAATTTACCTTGATGAACACAAGATAGATAACTGAGAAAATGTTGCGTCCATAGTGACGTCAAAATTTACCTTGATGAACACAAGATAGATAACTGAGAAAATGTTGCGTCCATAGAGACGTCAAAATTTACCTTGATGAGCACAAGATAGATAACTGAGAAAATGTTGCTCGTACAGCTGACGAGTATTCCTTGGCTCACAAATTTTCATTTGTCAACAAGTTTTCTTCTCAGCCGATGGTTAGTACGGACCGAATCAGTCTCAGGCTAGTACTTACAAATTTCCATCTGGTACAACTAATAAGAATGCAACGTCTGATAAGACTGATCGGAAATCCTTATCTTTTCCAATGTGCATTTATTACAAAAGAAAGGGGCAAGTTATTTCTGATTGCTTTAAGTTAAAAAATAAGCAACAGAATAAAGACAGAACAGTACTAAGTGATAATGTTTCTCATAGGTCAAGGTGATGTTCAAGTATTGGAAATGATGTATTTGTTGGGTCAAGCAAACCCCAGTCTAATTCTATTGTGGAGAATTATGAACCATTGATATCGGAGGATTCTTTACCACTTATTGGTGATTCGACCAATCCTATAGCTATTAAAATATTAAGCGAAACAGGAGCTTCTCAGTCTTTTATTGTTAAATACTTTACCTTTGTCTGAGAAGTCTTCTTCGGAAAGTGTTCTTGTTCAGGGAGTAGAGTGCGATTTTCTTCAGATTCCTCTCCATAATGTTAATTTAACATCAAACTTAGTTTCAGGGCCAGTGACTGTTGGCACTGCGAATTCCTTACCAATTGAGGGTATTCATTTATTGCTAGGCAATGACTTAAATGGACATAAGGTTGTAGCTAATTCAATTGTAACCGATAAGCCTTGTTTAGATCAAAATATTTGATCCTATTAAGAATGAAATCCCTGGTTTATACCCAGCTTGTGCAGTTAATATCGGTATGGCAAAAAGAGCGCTTGAGAATGAAGTTGATCAGGAAACTATTTCTTTGGCTGCCACATGTAGCGGTCGAGCTTTTGATGAGGTAACGTTTGCTCCTGTTATTGATCAATCCAAAGGTATTGTTCATTGTGATCCTCTTTTAACCACTCATTCTCTTATGTCTAATCAGGGTGACAAACGACAATCACTTGTCATCGAACAAAAAAAGTACCTTAGATCTCCTATTTGATTCAGACGGCTGTTAGCGAATCTGACTCCGCAGTGGTAACAACTTGCTATTGTTTTTAAAACAATGGGGTTCTTACGAGAAAATTTAGACCGCCCGATTACCTGCTGATGAAGAGTGATCAGCTAGTTATCAAAATATAATAGCTAAGTCAGGAGATTCTAAGTTTAGTCCATGAAACTCCTTCTGCTGGTCATCTGGGAGTCAATAAAACCTATCACAAGACTATTATTGGACTAAAATAAGGAGTGTTGTTTCTAACTACTGTAAGTCTTGTAACACTTGTCAAATGGTAAGCAAAACGAACCAAGAGATACCTAAAGCTAATTTACAACCAATTCCTGCATTTGATGAACCATTTAATAGAATAATGGATTGTGCAGATCCTTTACCCAAGACCACGTCAGGCAACCAATACTTGTTGACCACTATGTGTGCTTCAACAAGGTTTCCAGAAACGATTCCTTTGCGGAATATTAAGACTAAAACTATAGTCAAAGCCTTAATAAAGTTCGTTACACCTTTTAGCCTTCCTACGTCCATCCAATTTGAAAACGGTTCTAATTTTATGTCATGAACCTTTCAACAAGCTATGTATGAATTAGGCATTCAACAGTTCAAGTCCTGTCTATCACCCTGAAAGCCAGGGGGCATTGGAAAGATTTCATCAGACTTTAAAGAATTTGATAGGTCATATTTCTTCGGTAACAGAAAAGAGCGGGACAAAGGTGTGCACTAATTGTTGCTTGCTGTTAGAAAGTCAGTTTAAGAGTCCCTTGGATTTAATCCATTTGAACCTGTTTTAGAACACACTGTTCGTGGACAATGAAGTTGTTGAAAGAAAAACTTCATTTAACAGAAGAATCAGAGGTCAATTTAATTGAATATGTCTCTGATTTTAAATATAAACTATCGAAAGCTTTTGATATGGCAAAAAATAATCTTCAGTCTACCCAATCACAAATGAAATTGAGGTATGGCAAAACTACAAAGAAAATAACTTTTCAACCTGGTGATAAAGTTCTAGCTCTCTTGGCGATACCTCAAAGTCCTCTTCAGGTTAGGTATTATGGTTTCTATACAGTGAAACAGAAATTAATGTATTTGAATTATATTATCGATTCTCCTGGGAGGTGGAAAGGGAAATAACTGTAATATATCAATCTGTTAAAGGAATATGTTGATCGAAATAGCTCTGTAAATCATTCAATAAATTTAGTCGTTCCTGTCCTACATAATGACGATATAAATGAAGACATACAACTGGAATGCAATGACTTTGGTTCAATCAGTCTTCAAAATTCAGAAATATCAAAAAATCTGGATAATAAACTTTCACATCTACAAGCAAAGGGGAAGAATGAATTAAAGCAGCTAGTATGTTAATATGAGTACTTGTTCCCAGATGTTCCAACTCGAACAAATAAAGTCTACAATGATGTTGAAATTTTAGATTCTAAACCTGTCTTAATAATAAGACTTAAGATGGCGTAGTTTCTCAGTGACTGATGGGATTTCTACATTTCCAGAATAATTCTATAGCTGCCTATTCGTTGCGAGAGGTCACGTGAAAATTCTTAATTCAATGCAAAGTCAATAGTGTATGCTGGCATGTGGGGTCTGTTGCCAAGTATAGTGGCAATATACGGTTTATATAAGAAGAAGAGCAATCAGATACATTCTGATTTCTGGATTCATTCACTCTTATTGCGTTCCTGTTGTAAGTTAGCAGACGAGATTTATGTTGTTCTTAGATATTCGAGAAAAAAAAACATTTGTTTGGACTGTTCAGTGGAAATATAAAGTGCTCATTATTTGGACTGTAATATTATTCCGGAACGTTTAGAAATTATTTGAAGGAATTCTGGACAATGCCATCTTTGGTGGTCTGCCCACGAACAAGACATCTGCATTTTCACAAGATGGTGGATCATCTTTGGGCATGGTAGAACTTCCCACAGGTGCATACGACATTACCTGAATCAATGATGTTGTCTGATGAAGATTTTCAATGTTGATCAGTAAAGGTTCTAAAATATCTCGATCATCATTACAGAATCCTCACAATATTTGGTTAACATCGGTAAATAGCCACTGAGAACAGTTTTTGATTAGCCTCAAGAAAATGAACAATTATTATGTGCAAGATCTATAGGGACTGCATATCATTTCGTATATGACATTGTCAGAATTACCTCAGTGACTCAGATCGATTTAACATGCGGCGCTGCAAGTGGTAGTTATGAAAGCAAGTCTGAAACAGCAGGCATAACCCACCTGGGTTATATACTGTTTGGGTTTTCATCAACTGTGGAAACAAGTGATTTGCTGTCAATTATGCCAACAGTACTTGTGTTTCTTCCATTTCATAATAATAATTTGACACCTTTACCCTTCTGGATCAAGACGGGCACGTTGTGGATCTTCGTGGCGGAACAAACATTGACAATACAACTGCACATTAGAGCTCTACCTGATATTTAATATAATGACAGTCATACATTGACGTGTATAACCCGAGCGAGTAAACCCATTTATGCAACATATTATGTTACTGAACTGTGTGATGTGTTTCGTGGAATGTTCACAGGTGCACCAAAAGTACTTTTGGGATTGTCATCGTGCGCTGCACCAGTCGCAAAACAGATTGCAGTGCAAGTCGTTGATAGTATCAAAAATGTTGGATCGGATGAAAACAAAACCTGGGAATACATGCACTATCTGTTATTAAGTGATTTTCCATTCATGAAACGGTCAGCTCATACCTTATTGCACCTCACAAATGAGTCAGATAAACATAAACATGCATATTGAAAACAATATATTTGGGATAAACACTCAGAATCAATGCAGAATTTCTGTATGAAGAGTTATTAGATAAATGTATAAAAATAGTTTTAAAAAGGCCATGATTACATATATATTAATTCCTTTCAGTTAAGGAGAATCATCTGCACACAAGGTGTTCGCAGAATTATTTTCGGGGCTGGTTAGATATTAGGTTTAGGTCAAAACATGTTAAGAGGTGAAATCGGGTGAGGGGAGTACCTCTCTTGCCCTATATGCGGGCGCCCATGTCTGCATATATTAAGAATGAAACTCTTTTCTTTTAGCACAATAGGTATTTGCCAATTGTAATTGCATCATTTATTGGATAACACTTAAACAGAATTGGCAGGCGAGAATGGTCGTATATTGAAGTGCCAGGCCTAGTTATTTTCGGCATTAGCGTGTCCCTGGCAGCTGAAATATTGTGTGACAGGAAGTTTCAGTAACATATTACAGATAATTTTACACGTTTTTATCCTCAGATATATACCAATATGTTTTCTTCTCATGTGGCTACATCATACTTCTAAAACATTCAGCCATAATATTAAGACGAAACAGCCCATTTCTCACTCTAAAGATTTACAAAGTTATTATTTTCTTATGTTTATCAGCATACCATGTTTGAAATGTGACATGACACTGGATTGAACTTTACTATTACGTCTATAAAAATACCATCACTTACAAATGTCTAGTACAATCAGTATACAGACGACAGATAAACCTTAAACTGCAATTAAAACATGCCAATACCTTGTATTGAAAATTTGTGTCTCAAAATATTTCCTTTCACGTTAGAATCGTTAAATATAATATGATTATTATTTCTTTTCATGCTGCAGGTAAGTTAATCAAAAAGACGAATTATTACTTCAACTAAGCCAAATGAATTCAATTTAAGATTTATTACGAAGAGTAAATCTTAAGGTAACCAACAACTAAAAACTATTTTGAAACCACCAAACAGTTTAATCACAATAATTATTGTATCATTTCCTGTATAAATGGTACAGATTCTAGATGCTTTCTTTTCTACTTTTTCTTCTTTTTCCCATTATCTCCTTTAATTATTGCCATTGTATTATGTTCGAAACTACTTTTGTATGAATGCCATCCATCTTAAGCCTTTTCAGCTGTAGAAAATGTTCTTGTATGTGAAAGACATAATTATTTGTTACATTTTAGCCAATCAAAATGTTTGCAAACCAAATATGTGATAACGATTATTTTGACCATTATATGTTTGTTTTTCTCAGTCTTTGTATGGTGTTGCAAACACAGTATTAATTGTTGCCCAGTCTCTATTTCTAATGACTTGTTCTATCCCCAAAGCCTTCTCGCAGTTCTTTTTCCATGGTACTTTCAGAAGTCTGAAAAACGTTTCAAACTGACGCTGTATTGCAGTATGTTCATCGTTTGTCCAGAGAACTCTTTTTTTGTCACCCAGCATTCTTTGTCCTCAAATGTATTGAACGTGAAAATTTTTTTATAGTAATGTTCATGCTGTCTACAGCAAATGAAAGTCTCATCCTAAGATATATGAAAATGAATTGCAAGAAAAATACATGTGCTTGCCTAAGTGTTGTATTTCAGGACGTATATCATTTTCACGCTGAAGATCTTCATGTTCATCCATACCATTGTCCTCACCACTTGGAGCGAAGATTAACTCTTTTCTATTCTTTCTGTACACTTCAAATATAATCAGTACTGCGTAACTTTAAACTTCAGAAATAAATATACCGTTGATAGGACTATTTTATTCATTTAATGCTTTCCCCATGTATAACTTTCAATAGTGTATGTCTCAACACTATGGGCATAAACCATGCTTTTATAATTCACACAGACTTGCTACAAAGATTATTTCCTGAAAAGTTTCAAAAATCTTCATTATATTATATTTTGATATTTCCTGTTCTACACCATAAATCAAACCAGACACTGCAGACTATAAAAATCAACACACCGTTCATTTAGTGCTTCCTTAAGATATATTTAAGCAATGTATCAACACGGTGAACGTCGTGTCCACCAGAATTCACATAGACAAATTTGTAAGAAAGATTATGTCCAATTAATTAAATATAATCTATTTCAATTATATTTTCACTGTCCTTGTAATTTTAATCGAATACTATTGCGTCATTTAAATGATTAGAAATTGTGCAACCTTTTTACAACTACTGATTGTTATCAGTTAAGCCATCTGCTTAGTTCTTGTGACAAAATGAGTTCTATCAAGTATTAGTAGATGATCTTTCAGATGCACGAAATGCACAACCTTTTCTTTATGTATTCGCAAAAAGATAATAACACCTTCAACAAATATACTTAGGAGAAGATAAAAGAATTTACTTGAAATGTTGTAGCAGCCATAAGAGTTTTAACGTCAAGCGTAAACTCGTCTAAGAAATAGTCTAAATATAAACAATTGCGGATATTAATCGATGGACCATTGAAGCAGGAAAGATTTATCACAGTTTCTTCTCCTAAGGCGTGTTATTTAAATATCATGAAAGACACATGAAATGTGGTGAACTTTGTTTCATTTACAGCATACGTTCTATGATTATTTTGTACATTTAATGCTTTCTCAAGATAGATATATTTCAACAAGGCTTGTATTAACACTGTGGATAGTGTCCGCAAATCATGCCTTCAGAATTCACACATAGACGAACTTGTAAGAAAGAGTATGTCCAATGTTTCTATTATACTTTCAATATCCATCTTCTACACTTTTAATAAAAATGTATTGAGTCATTGAAATGATAAGAAATCGTGTACCTTTTCACGACTCCTGGAAGCTTGTTATTCAAAGAAATATCTCCTATCAATTAAGCCATCTGCTCAGTTCTTGTAACAAAATGAGTTCTATCAATTATTACTAGATTGTCTTTCAGATGCATGAAATGCACAACCGAGTGTCTTGATGTATTTGCAAAAAGATAATAACTTCAACACATATATTTAGAATAAGACAAAAGCATCCATTTGAATTGCTTTGGCAGATAAAACAGTTTTAATTTCAAGCGTAAAATCATGTACGGTGTAGTCGGAATATACACAAATACTGATAATCAAGGGACCATCTTGTCCTAAGGCAAATTAATTCATTATCATGAAAGTTGAATGAAAAGAGGAGAGCTCATTTGATTTACAACCTATGTAAAGATTTTAGACAACGTGTTCAAAGAGATTATTTTTATGCCATTCTAGCAATTACCAAATTTTGGAGGTACAATTGAAGAAAAGCATAGGAATATATCCTGAAGATATTCAGTGGAGACCGTTGTTACTGGTTTCTACAGTGAACATTATTCATAATGTATCTATTTTATTTTCTAAATATATGGCGCCCACACAATTAGTGTAGTATCTCTGTCGACATCGTGGACACAGACGATGCCTATGCAATTCACACAAACTTGTAAGAAATATTATTTTAATTCACAATTACGTTTCTTCTGTTATCTCTGTATACCTTAAATCAAATCATTCATATTTAACTTCAAACTGCAGACATCAAACTACCATTCATCTTTTTATTCCATTATTTTAAGGTTTTCCCAATAAATAACTGCAACAACGCATGTATCAACACTGTCGACACACTGTCCACAACCATGCATTTAGAATTCACACAAACCTGGTACAAAGATTACTCTCAGGGATGGTTAATGAATCTTCTTTATATTACAATTTAATATTCGAGTTTTATGCTTTAAATCTAACCAATAATGTGCAACTTCAGACTTTGGAAATCAATGTATTATTACATGATTTTTCGGTTCATATAATGCTTTAATTTCAACAATGCATGCATCTACATTGTGGACACAGTGTTCACAAACCATGCATTTAGAATTCACACAAACCTGGTACAAAGATTACTCAGGGATGGTTAATGAATCTTATTTCTATGACATTTTAACATACACGCTCTATGTTTAAATTAAACCAATAATGTGCAACTGCCGACTTTAGAAAGCAATGTACTATTACATGATTATTTTGTTCATTTAATGTTATCTCAAGATAGATATATTTCAACAATGCATGTATCAACACTGGGGATATAGCATCCAAAAACAATGTCTTCAGAATTCACACATAAACGAACTTGTAAGAAAGAATATATCCAATAAATTTAAATATAATGTTTTTCTATTTCACATTCATTGTCCTTGTTCTATACTATTAATAAAAACGTATCGAGTCATTTAAATGATCAGAAATCGCGTATCTTTCCCACGACTACTGGTAGCTTGCTATTCAAAGAAATAATTCCTATCAATTAAGTCATCTGCTCAGTTCTTGTAACAAAATGAATTCTATCAAACATTAGTAGATTGTCTTTCAGATGCATCAAATGCACAACCGGGCGTCTTGAAGTATTTGCAAAAACATAATACATTCAACAAACATATTTAGTAGAAGACAAACAAATACATTTAAATTATTTTGCCAGCCATCATTTTTAAATTTTAGTATAAAATCATGTAAGAATAAATGAAGATGCAGTCTGAATATACACAAATGCTGATATTGATCGAGGGACCATTGATGTAGTAAAGATCCATCACACTTTCTTGTCCGAAGGCAATTAATTTAAATATCGTAAAAGATGCATGAAATGAAGAGAACTCGTTTGGCTATCAAACTATGTAAAGATTTTGGACGTGTTCAAAGAGATTTTATTCATGTTATGCTAGGAATGACCAATTATGTAAGTGAAATTGAAGAAAACTGTAGAAATGTATCCTGAAGAGGATATGAAGGATGTTGCTAATGGTCTAAACAGCGAATGTTATTCATACTGTGTCAATTGTGGTTTCTAAATATATGATGCCTCCACAATGAGTGTAGCATCATTGTTGAGACTGTATCCACAAACCATGCACATAAAGTTCACACAAACAATTAAGAAAGGTTTCTTGGGATGAAGATTACATTTTTGCTATTTTTTCTGTACACTTTCAATGAAATGAGTTCCATATAATTTCTCGCTTTAAAATCAATAAACCGTTTTCACAATTATTTTATTCATGTAATGCCTTCCCAAAATATATTTTTCAACAATGCGTGTATCAACACTGTGGACACAGTGTCCAAAAACCAATTGGGGAGGTGAAATTGAAGAAATACGTAGGAATGTATCCTGAGGAGGATATCCAGTGGACAATGTTGTTACTGGTTTCTACAGTGAACATTATTCATGATGCGTCTATTGTGCTTTCTAAATATATGGTGCCTCCACAATGAGTGTACTATCATTGTGGACACCGTGCCCACAAACCATGCCTATGGAATTCACACAAACTTTTAAGAAAAGATGTTTCCAGAGAAGATTACCTTTTTTTTCTTTTTTTTCTGTATGCTTTAAATCAAATCATTAATGTTTAACTTCAAACTGAAAAAATCCAAATACCATTCATCCGTTTATTTCATTCATTTAAGACTTTTTACAATACTGCATTTAACTTCAACAATGCATCAATCAACACTGCGGACACGTGTCCATAAACTATGCATTTAAAATTCACACAAACCTGGTACAAAGATTACTCTCTGGGATGGTTAATGAATCTTCTTTATATTACATTCGGATATGCTTGCCTTATACTTGAAATCAAACCAATACTGTGCAACTGCAGACTTTAGAAATCAATATAATGTTATATGACTATTTTGTTCTTTTAATGCTATATATATATTTCAACATTGCATGTATGAGCACTGTGTTCACAGTGTCCATAAACCATGCCTTTAGCATTCACACATAGACACACTTGTAAGAAAGGGTATGTCCGATGAATTTAAATTTAACGTGTTACTATTACACGTTCACTATCCTTGTTCTATTTTGTTAATAAGAATGTATGGAGTCATTTAAATGATCAGAAATCGTGTACCTTTTCATGTCTACTGTTAGCTTGTTATTCAAAGAAATAACTGCTATCAATTAAGTCATCTGCTCAGTTCTTGTAACAAGCTGAGTTCTATCAAATATCAGTAGATTGTCTTTCAGATGCATGAACTGCACAAACGTGCGTCTTGAAGTATTTGCAAAAAGATAATACCTTCAACAAATATATTTAGTAGAAAACAAAACGAATACATTTAAATTCTTTGTCGCCCACCATTGTTAGCTTTTAGCATAAAATAATGTAAGAATCAATAAAGACGTAGTCTAAATATACACAAATGCTGAGATTGATCGAGGGACATTGATGTAGTAAAGATCCATCACACTTTCTTGTCCGAAGGCAATTAATTTAAATATCACGAAAGATGCATGAAATGAGGAGAGCTCGTTTAGCTTACAACCTATGTGAAGATTTTGGACGTGTTCAAAGCGATCTTTTTCGTCTTATGCTAGGAATGACCAATTATGTAAGTGAAATTGAAGAAAACTAGAAATGCATCCTAAGGAGGATATCCAATGAAGGATGTTGCTAATGGTTTAAACAGCGAATGTTATTCATACTGTGTCAATTGTGGGTTTTAAATATATCATGCTTCCACAATGAGTGTAGCATCATTGTTGAGACTGTATCCACAAACCATGAACATGAAGTTCACACAAACAATTAAGAAAGGCTTCTTGGGGTGAAGATTACATTTTTGCTATTTTTTCTGTACACTTTCAATGAAATAAGTTCCATATAACGTCTCGCTTTAGAAGTCAATTAACCGTTTAGGCAATTCTTTTAGTCATGTAATGCCTTCCCAAAATATATTTTTCAACAATGCGTGTATCAACACAGTGGGCACAGTGTCCACAAACCATGCTTTTAGAATTCACACAGAACTGCTGCAGATATTATTTAAAGAAATGTTTTATAAATCTACTTTATATTACATTCAGACATTCTTGCTCTACACTTTAAATCAAACCTGTTCTGTGTAACTGCAAGACTTTTAGATATCAATGGACAGATTATGACTATTTTGTTCATTTAATGCTTTCAGAAAATGTACATACATTTATACATGCGTGCACCAACACTGGACAATGTCCAAAAAACATGCTTTTAGAATTCACGCATTGAAAATTTTTAAAGAAAGGGTGTGTCCATTGAATTTAAAAATAACCGTTTTTTCTTATCTTTTCTCTCTCCTTCCTGTATATTTTAATCAGATTCGCACTGAGGCATTTAAATGATCAGAAATCATGGGTCTTTTCTACTTATACTGGCAGTTAGTTATTCAAATGAAATAATTCCTTTGAATTAAGCCAGCTGCTCAATTCTTGAGACAAAACGAATTCTGTCAAATATGAGTAGATTGTCTCTCAGATGCATGAAATGCACAACCGTGTGTATTGATGTATTTGCAAAAGATAATACCGTCAAGGAATGCATTTAGAAGAAGACAAGAGAATCCATTTGAATTCTTTTGGCAGCCACCACAGTTTCAATTTCAAGCGTAAAATCATTTCAGATGTAGTCTGAATATACAGAAATGTTGATATTAATCGAGGGGCCATTAAAGGTCCATCACAGTTTCTTGTCCTAACGCAAATTATTTAAATATCATGCAAGATGCATGAAATGAGGAGAGCTCGTTTGGCTTACAACCTATGTAAAGATTTTGGACAACGTGTTCAAAGAGATTATTTTTATGTAATGTAGGAATTATCAATTGGGGAGATGAAATTGAAGAAAAACGTAGGAATGTATCCTGAGGAGGATATCCAGTGGAGCGTTTCTATTACTCCTCTTTTTTTCCGCTAACTTAAATGTGAGGCTTCCGCGGCCTATTTGCCAACAGTAGTGATTAACTTACTGAGGTTAGCTTCTGTAATCCGATGATTCCCAAGCATTGTCGTACTTCGAAGACAAGATTTCCGGATGGAAAATACTTTGTTGATATTGATATCAGATGCCATTCAGTTACGGCGTTGATAGTAATCTCAGACACCATACATGCACAAATCATGGTAGTAATCTCAAATAATGTTTATGCACCATATTTACAGTGATCTCAAATGCTTCTCATGTATCACGTTGACAGCGATCTCAGATGACGGTTATGGAATATGTTGAAAAAACAATAATAGGAACTCTAGCATTCTCCAGTAGAGTCCAGGGTTAGCACTTTCTGTTCTGTTTGGTGTATATTTGTAATTCTCTATAATTAATACTATAATTAAACCCATATAGCTCGATTTCTTTCGTCGAAATCCGGAATGACTGGATACAGATGAACATTAATTACTAGTTCGCCATGCTAGTGTATCTGATATGCACGATTGCATATACCACTGACTTAGTAGCATCATTTTTTGTGATGTTCTTCGTGGTAATGGTATATGGAGTGGAGTGGTGCGTGCAGGCAAGACAATGGGTACCGTTTTGCTTGCAGACCTGGGTTCGAATCTCCGTACAGACAAATTAAAATTTCTCTAACTTGTATGATAGTATCTTAATGCATATTTAATGTATCTAAGTCAACAGTCCGATTGTAATAGATGCACTTTTCAAAGTCACTTGGCCGATTGTAATAGTCACCAGCCCGATTCTGACAGGTGTATGTGTCAACTTCATAAGGGCGATTCTGATATATGTATTTTTCGAAGTCACCACTCCGATTCTGATAGATGAATTTTCGATGTCACCAGGCCGATTCTGATAGATGCATGTTTCAAATTCACCAGGCCGATTCTGATTCCTAGTTAAAACATGACATCAAGCTGCTACTTGTATAATGTTAAATATGTCGTCCATGATATTCGCCTACCGACCAAAATTAGCCCATCCTCGCTCATATCAGGCTACCTACTAACATTTAGCCCATATTTTGAGAATTGTACTTCAAGTGTCATATTAGAGCAAGGTATGACATGTGTCAGATTTATACGCTAGTGCAAGATTGGAGAATTTTACTTATAGTGTAAAATCGAAGCAATGTCATATTATAACAGCATTCTTCTGGTGTCTCTGATCATAGCAAAGCATTGTTAGTGTCAGATTGGAGTAACCTATTGCTAGTGTCAGATAGGTGCAGTCCATTACTAATGTTACGTCTGAGCAGATTTTTGCTACAGCAAAATGTTTATAGATAAGAAATGACATCCAAGTGCTAAAGCTGAATTTGGTATCACTAACTTGTGACACTTTAGTTCCAATCGACCTGACAAATGTCTTGACAAGTTTTTGAAACTGCAGGAAAAAGAATAAAGCTAATAAATATCATTGAGCAAGCAACTTTACGATGCCAGGAGAGATTAGCATAGACGTATATAACTACGGTCTTTACATATCGACCTATTACATTATTTTTCAGAGTACTCAGAAACAAACTGACATTATAATAGCGAGAGTCTCGGATCCATTAGTTTTGAATGTTAGTTTTTTGCTAGATAAAAGGTTTATTCCTAAAATAGGACCAATATCGCATTTTCAGTAAAGACCTAGATAATTGCCATGACATGGCTGTTTTGCTGTAGTGTCTATCCAGTACATCTATAATGTTTTTAGAATGGCACATCATGGGGTCGAGTTTTCTTTCTCATTTTGCTGTCGTTTTCACGCTGATAGGAAACGAAACAGCACTTTTCCAGTTTTTGGTTATAGTTTTATATTTGCATATAGTTTCTAAACCCTTTTAATATTGTCATCATCCTTGAGATGAATAAGTTTAAAGCTAAGTTAATTCATGCTAGAACAAGAACGCTTGCCTATTTTACATTGGATCAAGTTCATAATCAATTAAACACTCTCACTCACTGGTTTGAATTTCGGGTCAAGGTTACAGTCACAAACCACTTCAGCTAATGTTTTGGTTGAAATGTTAACATTTCCTAATGTTTTTAAAACTCTTTGACTGATTACCTACTTAATTATGACAGGATTGTGACGTCGTAGTCATGGTCGCATGATTTACAGTAATGTTTTAATCCCATTTGTAAAATGACCCATTTCTGATAAAATTGCAAACGGAAAAATGAGAATTAGGTGACGATCTTGATGCTAGTGAACAGCATAGCGATGAAACTAATGACTCGTGAGAGGATACCTAAATAAAATGAAAATGGTTTTTAGATGGTCTGAACTGCGCTTTACCGAAAATGACATACTCCAACACTTGACAAAAGTTAGTCTATGATTGTCATATTACCTCGATTTCACGAGCACCTTTTCCTATTATCAGCTAGCCCTCGTGTTTCTATGGATTACATAACATTGTTTACTAGTCCTAAAAATAAAAATGAAAATGTATCGTATTTCATAATGTATAAAAAAAAAGACGCTTTTGTCAGTCAGACTAAGAATTATGTATACTCATTTTCCTCAAGAGGAGGTAGCGGTACTGTATTTAGCATGTCAGAATTGCGATCCCAAGGATGCAGGTTTGAATACCATTACATCAGCCCGAGCTATATTTAGTTCTACCCCATGCTCACACGTCATAAGACTATGCTTTTAATAACTGCTGGTGAAACATATCCAAGCAAACATTTAGTTATTTACTAATGTAGAATAGCTGGTAAAGTCATGGTTTGTGTATACACAGATGAAATTTGAAATGCAGGAATGACTGCAGTTTTATGTTGTTTGAGGTTCTAATTTAGTAGCTGGGTTTGCAAATTTTGACCTGTGGTCAGTAGGGGAGGGTGGGTGTGGATCGGAATGGAGGGCTTGTTATTTGTATGGTATATGTTGTTGATATAGACAATGTTTCACCTAAAGTTCACTTGAAACTAATCGGGAACCGAAGAAGGTGGCTAGAATTTACCGATGTATCAAACGTTTAGATCAGTATCACGGGACCATTTAAATCCAATCAAACTGCAGGACACTCAGTCAATTCATAATTATTGGAGTTATAATAAATTAAAAATTAAGGATAACCTGCACAATACCTTTCCTGAAAAGATCTAATAATACCAAATTTTAACATTGTGACTAGTAATGATACGTTAGATAACGAAGAATTATTATAGTCGACTTCCCCGTCATATATTAGGCAACCTTATAATACAAGGCTGTACTTGATTTTTAAACACTTTTCTGCCAGTTATTCACAAGAAGCAGTACGGAAGAGTAATTATTGATAACATTTGAATTAATAAAGTCATAAATGTTTTGAATTAATACATAAATTACATAACTTAAGAGAAATTAATAAATCGCAATCGTCTATCATATTGTCTTAGGCATGATTTCATTGATATGCATTTGCAGTGTCCCATAGTAACCATTTAGACCAAAACATAGGCATCTTATTTTTAGAAAACAATAACGGACATAATTTCACGTTTTTGCTAACAAAATATTTCAATCATTCAATTTGTGACCTGCAATATTACATTGTGACCCCTCTGTCCTTAAGCTTCTATGTACAGTATAACAAACTTTAATGGAAATGCTATGTATAGCAATCTCTAATGGAAATACTATGTACAGTGTAACAAACTCCAATGGAAATGCTATGTACATATAACAAACTCTAATAGTAATGCTTTGTGCAGTATAAGAAACTCTAATGTAAATACTATGTACAGTGTTAGAAACTCTAATGGAAATGCTATGTACATATAACAAACACCAATAGTAATACTTTGTACAGTATAACAAACTCTAATGGAAATGCTATGTACAGTATAATAAACTCTAAATGAAATGCATTGTACAGTATAACAAACTCTAATGGAAATGCTATGTAACGGATATTAATCTCTAATGGAAATGCTACGTACACTATAACATACTCTAATGGAAATGTTACTTCTGTCAAAAGCTTTTTGTGTCTCCAACAGCATTGGACAAAACCTGACCTGTGGCCTTTTAGTCTAATTTCCCTTTTGTGTATCGAGGAGAGCTTTTATCAACAGTTTAAATCCAATCAAATTGCAGGACACTCAGTCAATTCATAAATATTGGAGTTAGAATAAATTACAAATCAAGGCTTAACCTGCACAATACGTTTCCCCAAAAGATCTAAAAAATACAAAATTTTAACATTGTGACTTATAGTAATCATATGTTAGATAATAACAAATGCATGGATATGTGCATGGACCTGGCAACACAATGTGCTTGTTTTCATGGGATGTGTGATTTTTGATGTATACAATGCATGGATGTGTGAATCGACCTGGGCAACACAATATGCCTGTTTCACGGGATGTGTGATTTATGATGCATATGTGAATTATATGTGATTTATTTTTATTTATTTGTGGTTTATGATGTATACAATGCATGGATGTATGCATGGATCTAGGAAACAAAATACACAAGGATCTTAACCTTTGTTTCCCTTGTCTTAGAGTTTCCTTTCTTAGGTATTGTGGACATTCTGTGTGTCTCTTGTCTTAGAGGTTCCTTTCTTAGGCATTGTGGACATTCTGTGTGTCTCTTTTCTTAGAGGTTCCTTTCATAGGTATTGTGGACATTATGTGTGTCTCTTGTCTTAGAGGTTCTTTTCATAGGTATTGTGGATATTCTGGAGCCCAATGTCCTTTTTCTTTACATGTATCTTGACCTTTAGCTCCATTGATATAATCAGAAGTCTTGGTGGAAGTGTACATTCCAATTACTATATATATCACTGACAAAAAGTGTGATATGTTCTGTGTCTTCCATCTTCAAAAGACTGAACTGAATGCATGCATTTTCCTAGGTAGAATGGTGTCTTTACTTATAACGATACAGTGTGCACTCTAGTCGAGTTAAATTTATAGGGCGAGAGTGTGTACCATAGTGAGATTAAATTTTGAATCATCATCGAAAGATGAACCTTATTCGATGAGAAATCAGAAGTAGCCAAGAGACGAAATTCAATGTCGACTAAAATGCTCAGAGAAGAATTATCACAAGTTCACTCTAAATATTTTGAAGAAGACGTAAGTGATCATAAGCCAATACAACCTACCTCCACTACAAAACCAGGTTATTCACTGAATTGCAAAGTGCTCACTGGAGTAAAATATTTTTGGAGACTATTGCGAACTATTCAAAACCGAGAAGGACAAAACTAGCCCAAACCAATAGTTTTTTGGTAGCCCTTGAAGATTATTTTTACATAAGAGCTACTACAAAAGAGACTTCCAGAAACTTTAGAGTGACGGCTTACACTTACACAATCAGATTAAAAGAGTTCACGTCTCACGTTCCAGCAGAGAAAACAAATGTTCACATTGATACAGGAATTGAAGCTACAACGCCAAGCTCAACATCACTAGCGTTTAGGACTTTCCAATACTCACTACAGTTTGAAATCGTCACCTGAAGAATCATATTCCTCCAAAATCTGTGAACCAACTGAACACGCCAAAGATCCAATGACGAGATTGATATGATCGATGGGAAAAGCCACTCCTCGACTGTCACACGCTCACCAGCAAAGGTAGCGGACGGCGCAGTGTTTTATCGGTGTAGCAACTTCGCAGTATCAAATGAAGAATCGTTCAAATTAACAACCATCAAAATTATGTGTATTTAGGCTGTGCTGTCGTAATGATTCGAACTTGGTCAATGGCAAAACATTATTGTACAACTGAAAAGACTATGGGAGAAACCCTAAACAATAGAGAAAAGAAGAAATACTTTTGCAGGAAGCAGATATTTTCAAAGAGTCGGTGTGTGGAGCTCCTAAGTGGCAAAAGTTTCAGTATTTGATAAAACCTCGCTATACATTGAGAGTATATATGCTCCAGTCTTTCATGCATTCACGTGCTTCAAGAAGAAGATTTCCGGGATGGAAACTACATTCACGTTTATCATCATCATAATAATTTTGACGTTATTCCTAGTATCACAATATTTCTAGGAGTAACGGTTGCTTGACTTCCAGACCCTGCATTGCAGAAGGAAATAATTAGTTCACTTATCAACTTCCAAGCTAACATTGTTCAGTCCAGCCTGCTATAAGCAACATCTCCATTCCAAGAACAGAGCAGTGCATGCTAATTATTGATAATGTGCATCACCGGTGGACATATTGTTTCAAGAAATAGCTAAAAATCACACCTTTGTCGAGAAAATGTGTCAAAGTTGTCGACTTCAATCATCTCATTCAAAGACATGACAAGGAAAACTAAAAGTATTAAAAGGAAGAACAGAATAAGAATAAAACGAAAAAGAAGAACGTGAAATTTGTATTGTTTTTCTTTTGCGTTGCGTATTCACAAAAGACTGGAACTGACACTAATACTTTATGTGTGGCTCATTGCAATTGTGACAAGTGTATTCAAGAGTCTTTACTATGTCACTGTCCAAGCTGTAGCTTGATTCCAGAAGAACGCACAAAAAAATTCTTCAGATGAGAACAACAGATGTCTTGAAGTCCTTGAAAATAGTTTTGTATATGTACTGTTGGTTGCATTAAACTCTTGTTTGTTAGGTACCTCTAGCACACGTTCCTATGATAATTTTCTCACTTGGAAGTAACCACCTTATCAAGAGACTGAGTTGACTAATTTTCATATTAATTGGTTTATTAAGTTACAGTATGATATTCTAGAGCCTTGGAAAGGCTTGCTGATTGGTCATGCAATTGTAAGGCAAGAGAGAATATGCCAGTCTGAAAATAGGATCTCGTCAGTGTTTGGGTGTTGATTGATTGGAGGAAATGATATGTTGCACTTGTGCGTTTAAGAACCCTAAAGCCGAGAACGACCGGTTGCTTGACGTCCATGGAAATAACGGAAACATTGACATCAAGCCTGGCTCACAGAAGTGTCGTTTGATTCGCTCAGTAGTAAGACCCATTGCTTGTTATACTTATGTAGTGAGAGTATATACTACACTTGCGCATGCGTTTAGAAAATCTCTGGTCTGTTAGCACTTGCACTTTCATATCAGATTCCAAGACACTTCCAAATAAAATGCAAAGCCTGGTATCTGACTTCTAAACATTACACTATTTGTGTGCATCAGCTTTATTACTAAATTAATTTCTTACTGAAATCGAAGCAAGAATAGTGTTTCGAGCTATCCCAGGGTAGGAACCTTTCTCAAAATATCCAAGCCCTACCGACCCGAAATCATTTGTTGGTCTCTTATTTGC
Source organism: Megalonaias nervosa (assembly GCA_016617855.1). Classification (NCBI taxonomy): domain Eukaryota; kingdom Metazoa; phylum Mollusca; class Bivalvia; order Unionida; family Unionidae; genus Megalonaias; species Megalonaias nervosa. The sequence continues at coordinate 54,093 of JAECUM010004481.1, forward strand.
GAGGACAATCGTGGATGTAAAGTAATTGTAGTGTGAGTTCCTTTATAGAATGATCATCTGCTTGTACAACACTAATGCCAAACGCAAATGACGGTCACTTAAAGTTTCACCTCAAAAGTATTTTGTACTTTACATTACTCATAAAATGCATGCTACTGGTCAGGAGTTATAAAGATAATTGGATCTTTCGCGTATCACCATGACTAGGTACAACTTGAAGCCTCCGTGTCACAGTGTCATATCAGGAATGCAAAATTTGAAATTTCCGTGCCACAGTGTCATATGAGGAATGCTAAGCTTGCATCATATTTCTCGAGCTGCACACTTGTTCGGGCGTCCCTTTTATTTTTAAATATCAGGTTCAGTGTAATCTTTTCTATCTTTACTGCTACTGCGTCCTTACTTTATGATTCTGTGTATCAACTTTACCATGTCTAGACAGTATGATAATGAGGCAGATGTTCCTGATCTAAAATGATTTACAAAGTCAAAACCTATTTATTTATTTTTTTCTCCGTTGGCTTAAAATGAATACAAACCTACAAATTCGACCGACTAATCGCGAGTTTTATTTCTGAGCAAACAGCCTCGTTCTCTTCTTTTCTTTTCTTGTTATTATTACCGATATATTTGTTGCCGCTTGTGTTGTTGGTTTCTGCTAAATGTGCCTTCTTATATGCATTATGTCTTTAAATTAAATATATGCTTAAAAACAATAATTATCCTTTCAAATATGTTGCCTCTATATTGATTAGTGACTTCAGCTTAAGGAACATTATGAATGCGTCTTCGTTAGATAAACCAAGATTTGATAGTGATAGAAAAAACGACTTTCCGTCTATAATTCCTAAAGTTTTACATATCTACCAATATTAATATATCTGCATGTTCTTTTCATAACTTAATACCAAGATTAACGTATTATATTACCGAAATGAAAGCAATACACGGACGGTTCGGGTAGTGGATTATTGCACTCATAATGCAAGGATTTGCGAACGATATGGAACCTACAGAAACTCATCCATGATACCCCAAACCATAACCAAGTCCAATTTGGCAAATATAAAGTAGATCCATTCAAACGATAAGAAAGCAAACAGACGGATCTATTTTTGAATCCATCTAAGTAATATTATACAAGAGTGTGTGTCATGTTAAAAGTGCATTTAAACCAACAAAGCAAACACATTCTTCTTAACAAAGGGATATATAATTCAGATGATGCAATGAGTTCAGTCTAACTTCCCTTGAATGCCTGGTATCTTTTGGGTCAAGTCAGCAATTGATTCCATTAAAATGTTATTAAATTCAAGAAGCCAGTGTGAGAATGATTTTAAGCATGTCGCCAAAAAATATACAAAATACTTTTTTTTTGTGTGTGACTCGGTCTTCAATTATGTAAATATATATTGATATTAGCCAATAATACTGCTACAGGGAGGGGGATTACTCTGCAGATGGTAGACATATATGTCCAGAGGAGGTAAATTTAACCGGAACATATGCCGCTCAGTTATGACCCAGCGTTATGACCCAGCGTACTGGCATTGAACGTCACTAATATTTTTATAATTTAATGAAACAGGTAATAAGAATACAAGTCACTGGATGATTATGGAGTGGCGATGAGAAAAATATTAACGTATTACGATGCTAGCTGTATGAATAATATTGCAAGGGGTAATTGGGGAATGATGGGGTGAAATGGCTATTAGCGTCTTATGATACCAGCTATAATTTTAATAGAGCACTGGGTAGTTGGGAAATGGTAGTGCGAAATAACTATTAGCTTGCTATGATGCCAACCGTATATTTAATAGAACACGGGGTGATTGAGGAATGGTACGGCGAAATAACTATTAGCGTAATGTTTGTTTCATAAAGAACTAGGTGACTGGGGAATGGTAGGGTAAGATAAATGTTAGTGTATTGTGAGGCAAGCTGTGTGTTTAACTGAGCGTGAGGTGATTGGGAAATGGTATGGTGAAACAAATGTAAGCATCTTATGATGCCAGCTGTGTGTTTATTTGAGCACAAGGTGATTGGGAAATGTTAGGGCGAAATAACTATTAACATCTTTTGATGCCAGCAATATGTTAATTGAGTACTGGGTGATTGCGAAATGGTAGAGTGAAATAACTATTAGAGTCTTATGATGCCAGCTTTATGTTTAATAGAGCAATGGATGATAGAAGAATGAACTAGGGTGAAATAACTGTTAGCTTCTTATGGTGCCAACAAATGTAACTAGTAAACTAATGCCTTTACTTTCATCCTAGGCCGTGAGTTATTGTAGGCCGTGAATTGCCGTAATCGGTGAATTACCTTAGGCAGTGAGTTACTTTAGGCCGTTAAGTACAGTAGGCCCTGAATTAACGTAAGCCCTGAATTACTGTAAGCCGTGAGTAACCATAGGCCGTAAATTACTGTAGGCAATGAGTTAGTTAGGCCGTGAATTACCCTAGACCGTGAAATACTGAATTTTCAAATGAAATATTTATGATAATTGACTGGAGTGAAATATAATCGGTATTTTCTCTACCGCGTCGATAAGATAATGACCAAGAAAGTTTAGCTAGTTTTAGCCGGTTGCATGGTGTAATGGTAAGAGTGAACACACACATGAAAACGAATCAAGTTTAAGTCCAATAATGTGCATTCTTTCTTCCAATTTTTAGAGTGCTATTTTGCCTTGAATTAGGGAAGAGAGTTCTGTTACTACTGACATTTGCTGTGCGAATATACCCAAAACATAACAGAACACAAACAATAAGCCATGGATATGGTACGAAATCTCATATCAGCCTGCTATACATATTGCTAGCCAATACATTTGAGCATAAAGAATAATGACAATTTGCTTCTAGGAAGTGAATAACGGACATATATATATATATATATATATATATATATATATATATATATATATATATATATATGTTGTCTTCCTAGGGAACTTGACATTGATTGCAAATAAAATGTATCGGACTGGCATGTGAAATAGATATCTCCTTTGACTGAAAACTGTAGTTCTTCGTCTTCTGTGAATTGGGTATCTACTTGGACTGTACACTGTAGTTATAATGCTTGTGTGAATCAGGTATCTTCTTTGACTGAAAACTGTAGTTACAAATCTTGTGTGAATTAGGTGTCTCCTTTGACTGAAAACTGTAGTTCTGATTTGTGTGTGTCAATGTTCACCCTAGGTATACTTTAGAAAAATGTACATGTCAGTAAATCATAATGCACATGTAATGTGTCTAGGTCACTAGAACGATTGTGATGTAATTTCCGAAGTCACCTGGCCGATTGTGATAGATGTATTTTTTGAAGCCATCAGACGGATTCCATTAGATGTATGTTTCAAATACACCGGTCCGATTCTGATATATGTATATTTCGGAGTCACCAGGCCGATTCTGAGAGATGCATGTTTCAAATTCACCAGGCCAATTATGATTCCGAGTTTCAAAAAATCACCAGGCCGATTCTGATTCCGAGTTTCCAATTCACCATATCGATTCTGATTCCGAGTTAAAACATGACATCAAGCTGCTGCTTGTATGGCGTAAATTATGTCGTCCATGATATTCGTCTACCTACCAACATTTAGCCCATGCACTGCGATATTGATCTACATGTCAACATCTAGTCCATGCTAAGTAATACAGGCCTATGTGTCAACATTTTACCCATGCTCTGTGATAATGGTCTACGTGTCAACATATAACGCATGTTCAGTGATATCGGTCTAATGGCAACATTTAGCCTATGTTCAATGATATCAGTCGATCTGCCAACATTTAACCCATGCTCAGTATCGTTTGGATTGGTGACGAGAAGGGTGCTGGTTTAAATCCTGCAAGCGTTTAACTGAGGTAATGAGTTGCTTGTGACCGATTGGATCAATGTATTAACAGTATCAGACTGGATCAATTTATTGCTAGTGTCAGATCGATAGAGTGTATTGCTAGAGTCAGACTGGAGACCTTAATTGCTAGTGTCAGATTGGAACAATTTATTAATAGTTTCAGATTGGAAAAAAATTATTGACAGTGTTAGATTGGAGTAATTTATTGCTGATTTCAGATTGGAGCAATTTGTTGCTAGTTTCAGATTGGAGCAATTTATTGCTAGTGTTAGACTGGAGTATTGTATTGCTAGCGCCACAATGGAGTAATGTATAACTAGTGTCAGATTCGAGTAACACTATGCTAGTGCCAGAATGAAGAATTTTACTTCTAGTGTCATATTAAAGCAAAGTATTGCTAGCGCCGGACTTGAGCAACGTGTTGCTAGTTTTAGACTGGACAATTATACTTATAGTGTCAAATCGAATCAATGTCAGACTATACCAGCGTTCTTCTGGTGTCTCTGACCAGTGCAGTGTATTGATAGTGTTATATTGGAGCAATGCATTACAAACGTTACGTCCGAGCAGATGTTTGCTACTGTCAAAGTACAGCAATGAGTTTCTAAATCAGAAATGAAATGCTAGTCTTAGTGGAGCAACATATTGCTAGTGTTTCTATCAGAGTAAGGCGTTGTTAGTGTCAGATTGGAATAGAGTGTCGCTAGTGTCGTACTGAGGAGTCCATTGCTATTGTCTTATCAGAGCAATGCATTGTTAGTGTCAGACTGGAACAGGGTATTGCTGGTGTCGGATTGATGCAGTCTATTGCTAGTGTCTGACAAGGGCTATGCATTTTTGGTGTCCGATTGGAACAGAGTGTTGCTAGTGTTGGATTCGTGCAGTCTGTTGCTAGTGTCTGATAAGAGCAATGCATTATTTGTGTCAGATCGGAACAGAATGTTGATATAACCGGATACAGTCTAATGCTAGTGTCTGATCAGAGCAATGCATTATTAGTATTAGATTGGAGCAAGGAAAGTAGAGCTAGTGTCAGATTGGAATAGAATGTTGTTAGTGCCGGATGGGTGCAGTGTATTGCTAGTGTCAGAATCGAGCAACGCGTTCTAGTGTCAGATTGGAGTATTGTACCTCTAATGTCATATCGGATCAATGCATTTCTTTTCAGATTTGAGCAAAGCAAATCTTTGCTAGTGTCAGATTAAACCAATGTAACGATGTCTTCAGACTAGAGCAATGTATTGGCATTGTCAGATTGGACAAATGTAACAGTGTCTTTAGACTGGAGCAGTGCATTGGTATTGTCAGATTGGACCAATGTAACGATGTCTTCAGAATGGAGCAATGTATTGGCATTGTCAGATTGGACCAATGTAACGATGTCTTCAGAATGGAGCAATATATTGGCATTGTCAGATTGGACCAATGTAACGATGTCTTCAGAATGGAGTGATGTATTGGTATTGTCATATTGAACCAAGGTAACGATGTCCTCAGAATGCAGCAATGTATTGTCATTGTCAAATTGGACCAATGTAACGATGTCTTCAAACTGGAGCAAGGTGTTGGTATTGCCAGATTGGAGCAATGTATTGATGATGTCAGACTGGAGCAATGTATTGGTATTATCAGATTGAACCAATGTAATGATGTCTTCCGAATGGAGCAATGTACTGGTACTGTCAGATTGAACGCATGTAACGATGTCTACAGACAGGAACAATGTATTGGTATTGTTCGATTGAACCAATGTAACGATGTCTTCACACTGGAGCAGTGTATTGGTATTGTCAGATTGGACCAATGTAACGATGTCTTCAGACTGGAGCAATATATTGGTATTGTCAGATTGAACCAATGTAACGATGTCTTCAGAATGGAGCAATGTATTTGCATTGTCAGATTGGTCCAATGTAACGATGTCTTCAGAATGGAGCATTATATTGGTATTGTCATATTGAACCAATGTAACCATGTCTTCAGACTGGTGCAATGTATTGATATTGTCAGATTGGAGCAATGTATTGATGTTGTCAGACTTGAGCAATGTATTGGTATTATCAGATTGAACCAATGTAATGATGTCTTCAGAATGGAGCAATGTACTGGTACTGTCAGATTGAACGTATGTAACGATGCCTTCAGACAGGAACAATGTATTGGTATCGTCCGATTGAACCAATGTAACGATGTCTTCAGACTGGAGTGATGTATTGGTATTGTCAGACTGGAAAAATGTATTGGTGTTGTCAGATTGAACCAATGCAACGATGTCTTCAGACTGGAGCAATGTATTGCCATTGTCAGATTGAACCAATCTAACGATTTCTTCGGACTGGAGCAATGTATTGACATTGTCAGATTGGACCAATGTAACGATGTCTTCAGACTGGAGCAATGTATTGGTATTGTCCGATTTGAGCAATGAATTGATGTTGTCAGACTGGAGCAATGTATTGGTGTTATCAGATTGAACCAATGTAACGATGTCTTCAGAATGGAGCAATGTATTTGCATTGTCAGATTGGTCCAATGTAACGATGTCTTCAGACAGGAACAATGTATTGGTATCGTCCGATTGAAAGAATGTAACGATGTCTTCAGACTGGAGTGATGTATTGGTATTGTCAGACTGGAAAAATGTATTGGTGTTGTCAGATTGAACCAGTGCAACGATGTCTTCAGACTAGGGCAATGTATTGTCATTGTCAGATTGGACCAATGTAACGATGTCTTCAGACTTGAGCAGTGTTTCGGTATTGTCAGATTGGAGCAATGTATTGATGGTGTCAGACTTGAGCACTGTATTGGCATCATCAGATTGAACCAATGTAATGATGTCTTCCGAATGGAGCAATGTACTGGTACTGTCAGATTGAACGTATGTAACGATGTCTTCAGACAGGAACAATGCATTGGTATTGTCCGACTGAACCAATGTAACGATGTCTTCAGACTGGAGTGATGTATTGGTATTGTCAGACTGGAAAAAATGTATTGGTGTTGTCAGATTGAACCAGTGCAACGATGTCTTCAGACTGGAGCAATGTATTGTCATTGTCAGATTGGACCAATGTAACGATGTCTTCAGACTTGAGCAGTGTATTGGTATTGTCAGATTGGAGCAATGTATTGATGGTGTCAGACTGGAGCAATGTATTCGCATTATCCGATTGAACCAATGTAATGATGTCTTCCGAATGGAGCAATGTACTGGTACTGTCAGATTGAACGCATGTAACGATGTCCTCAGACAGGAACAATGTATTGGTATTGTCCGATTGAACCAATGTAACGATGTCTTCAGACTGGAGCAATTTATCGGTATTGGTATTGTCAAACTGGACCAATTTAACTATGTCTTCATACTGGAGCATGATACTGGTATTGTCAGATTGGGGCAGTACGTTTCTGTGTCAGTTGGGAGCAGCTAGTGTAGATTGGGGCAGTACGTTACTGTGTCAAACTGGAGCAGTGGCTTCCTAACGTCAGATTGGAGCATTGTATTGCAGGTGTCATGTGGGAGTAACGGTTGCTAGTATCAGACTGTAGCAGTGGGCTTTTATTGTCACATTGGAGCAATACAGTGCTAGCGACGGATCGTAATATAGTAAAGCTAGTGTCCACTTGTAATATTTCCAGTCTAATGTCAAATTGGAGCAAAGTGTTGCTGGTGACAGATTATGTTTTTAATTCACACTTGACATCACAAAGATGTGACACTTGAGTTCCAATGAACCTCGCATACGTCCTGGCAAGCTTTTGACCCTTCAAGAAAACATACAGCTAATAAATACCAATGAACAAACAACTTTACAATGTTAGACGAAATCAGCATAGTGGGGTATAACTACAGTCTTTCGTTAGTGACATACTACATACTTTTGAGAGTACCAAGCGTTAAGATGACATTATAATTAAAAAAGATAAACTGACACTAAAGTATCCCGAGTCTAACTGACATTATAATTCACAGAATTAAACTGACAGTATGGTTGCACAGCTAAACAGACGTTATAATACATAGAGTCAAACTGACATTATAGTACCAAGAGTTCAACTGGCATTATAGTACACATATTTAAACTGACCTCATAGTTCACAGATTTAAACTGACATTATAATTCACAGAATCAAACTGACATTAGAGTACCCACAGTCAAAATGACAGTATGGTAAGCACAGCTAAACTGATGTTCTAATACATACAGTTAAACTGACATTATAGTACCAAGAGTTAAACGGTCATTATAGTACCCAGGGTTAAAATGACATTACATCACATAGAGTTAAACTGACATTATAGTACACAGAGTTAAATTGACATTAGAGTACACCAAGATAAACTGACAGTATAGTAAGCACAACTACACTCAAGTTATAAAAGAGTTAAACTGACATTATAGTACACAGAGTTAAACTGACATTATAGTACACAGAGTTAAAGTGACATTATAGTACCCAGAGTTAAACTGATATTATATTAAATAAAGTTAAACCGACATTAGAATACACATAGTTCAACTGACATTTGAGTACACAGAGTTAAACTGTCATTATATGGACTTAAACTGACATTACAGTACGCAGTTAAACTGACATTATAGTACACTGAGTTAACTGGCATTATGGTACACAGAGTTAAACTGACAGTAGAGTACGCAGAGGTAAACTGACAATATAGTAAATAGAGTTAAACTGACATCATAGTACACAGAGTTATACTGTCATTATAGTACATGGTGTTAAACTGACATTTTAGAACCTAGAGTTACACTGACATTATAGTACACAGAGTTAAACTGACATTATCGTACAAGGAGTTAAAATGACATAATGGTGCATGTAGTGAAACTGACATTATAGTACATGGAGTGAAACTAACATTGTAATACACAGAGTTTAACTGACATTATGATACAAGGACTTCAACTCACATTATGGTACACGGAGTTAAACTGACATTATAGTACACAGAGCTAACAGTCATTATAGTACACAGCGTTATACTGTCTTTATAGCACACAGAGTTATATTGTCATTATAGTACATGAAGATAAACTGACATTATAGTACCCAGAGTTAAACTACCATTATAGGACGTAGAGTCCAACTGGCATTATGGTACACAGAGTTAAACTGTCTTTCTAGTACACAGAGTTAAACTGACATTATAGTACATGTATTTAAATTGACATTATAGGACGTAGAGTTAAACTGACATTATAGTACACAGAGTTAAACTGTCTTTCTAGTACACAGAGTTCAACTGACATTATAGTACATGTAGTTAAACTGTCATTACAGTACATGGAGTTAAACTGACAATATGCTACATAGAGTAAAACTGACATTTCAGTAAACTGAGTTAAACTGACATTATAGTACAGAGTTACACTATCATTATAGTACATGGAGTCAAACTGACATTTTAGTACCCAGAGTTAAACTGACATTATCGTAAATAGAGTTAAACTGCCAATATAGTACACAGAGTTAAACTGTCTTTATAGTACACACAGTTAAACTGACATTATAGTACATATATATAAGCTGATATTATAGTAAATGGAGTTAAACTGACAATATAGTGCATAGAGTAAAAGTGACATTTTAGTACCCAGAGTTAAACTGACATTTTAGTACACAGAGGTAAATTGCCATTACAGCACATGGACTTAAACTGACATTATAGTACACAGTCAAACAGACAGAAGAGTACATGGCGCTAAACTGCCGTTATAGGACACAGGGTTAAACTGACATTATAGTACACAGAGTTTTACTGTCATTATAGGACATGGACTTAAACTGACATTATAGTACACAGTCAAACAGGCAGTATAGTACATTGTGCTAAAGTGCCTTTATAGGACAGAGTTAAACTGACATTATAGTACACAGTGTTATACTGTCATTATAGTACATGGAGTTAAACTGTCTTTATAGGACAAAGAGTTAAACTGACATTCTGGTACATTGAGTTCAACTGACATTATAGTACATGGAGGTAAACTGACATTGTAGTACACAGACTTAAACCTACATTACAGTACATGGAGTTAAACTGAGATTAGAGTACGCCGAGTAAAACTGCCATTATAGCACACAGAGGTAAACAGTGTTTATGGTAGAACAGTTAAACTGACATCATAGTACATGGAGTTATGCTGACATTATGGTATACAGAGTTAAACTGACATTATCCTGCATGAACTTAAACTGACATTATGGTACATGGAATTAAACAGATATTATAGTACATGGAGTTAAACTGATATTAGTGTAACTGTTAAACTGATATTAGTGTACCCAGAGTTAAACTACCTTTAGAGTACACAGACTTAAACTGACGTTATAGTACATGGAGTTTAACTGACATTATTGTACACGGAGTTAAACTTTCACTATGGTACACAGAGTTCAACTGACATTATAGTACACGGAATAAAACAGACATTATATTACACAGAGTTAAACTGTCTTTACAGTACAAAGAATAAAACTGACAGCATGGTACACGGAGGTAAACTCACATTATGGTACACAGAGTTTAACTGACATTGTAGTGCATGGAGTTAAACTGACATTATACTACATGGAGTTAAACGGACATTGTAGAACACAGAGTTAAATTGCCTTTGTAGTACAAAGAGTTAAACTGAGATTATTGTACATGGGGTTAAACTGGCATTATAGTACATGTAGTTAAACAGACATTGCAGAACATAGAGTTAAACTGCCTTTATAGTACAAAGAGTTAAACTGAGATTATAGTACCTGGAGTTAAACTGACATTATAGTACATGTACTTAAACTGACATTGTCGTACACAGAGTTAAACTGCCTTCATAGTACACCGAGTGAAACTTACATTATGGTATACAGAGTAAACATAACAATATGATACATGGAGTTAAACTGCCTTTATAGTACACAGAGTTAAACTGACATTATAGTACATGGAGTTAAACTGATATTATAGTACATGTAGTTAAATTGACATTGTCGTACACAGAGTTAAACTGCCTTTATAGTACACAGAGTGAAATTTACATTATGCTATGAAGAGTTAAACTAACATTATGATACATGGAGTTAAACTGACATTATAGTGCACAGAGCTAACCGTCATTATAGGACAGAGTTATACTGTCTTTATAGCTCACAGTTATACTGTCATTATAGTGCATGGAGTTAAAATGACATTCTAGTACCCAGAGTTAAACTGCCATTATAGCACATGGACTTAAACTAACATTATAGTACACAGAGTTAAACTGTCTTTATAGTACACAGAGTTGAACTGACGTTATAGTAGATATAGTTAAACTGGCATTGTAGTACATGGAGTTAAACTGACAATATAGTACATAGAGTAAAACTGACATTTTAGTATCCAGAGATAAACTGACATTATAGTACTCAGAGTTTTAATGTCATTATAGTACATGGAGTTAAACTGACAATATAGTACATAGAGTAAAACTGACATTTTAGTATCCAGAGATAAACTGACATTTTAGTACCCAGAGTTAAACTGACCTTATAGTACACAGAGGTAAGCAGCCATTATAGTACATGGCGTTAAACTGCTAATATTGGACACACTGACATTATGGTAGATAGAGTTATACTAACATTATAGTACATGGAGTTAAACCACCATTATAGGACACAAAGTTAGATTGACATTATAGTACACAGAGTTAAACTGACATTATAGTACATGGAGTTAAACTGATATTAGAGTGCCCAGAGTTCAGCTGCCATTACAGTACAAAGAGTTTAACTGTCTTTATAGTACACAGAGTTAAACTGACATTATCGTACACAGAGTTAAACTGTCAGTATACTACACGGAGTTAAACTGACATTATAGTACATGGAGTTAAACTGACATTATAAGACGGAGTTATACTGAAATTTGATACATGGAGTTAAACTGACATTATAGTACATGGAGTTAAACTGAAATTATAGTGCACAGAGTTAAGCTGTCTTTATAGTACCCAGAGTTAAACTGACTTTGAAGTACCAGGACTTATTCTGGTATTGTAGTACCCAGACTTAAACTGACGTAATACAAAAAAGTTACAATGGCAATACGGTATCCGACAGAGAAAATGCCATTTATTACACAAAGTTCACTGAGATTATAATACCTTGACTTAAACTGACAATATAGCGCCAGCAATTACACTGGCAGGATAGTAACCAGAGTTAAACTGACATGATGGCACCCACAATTAAAATGAGATGATAGTACCCAGAGTTAAACTGACATGATAATACCCAGAGTTAAATTGTTGTTCTTGTTGTATCAGAATCGTATAGAGAAAACTGATACGCAATTTGGCACAACTGCAGAGGGAAGATATAGTTTAATATTGCAGGAATATCGTTGAGAGTATGTTTTAAATGGTACATAAACATGGAGAGTTATCTATCTGGCTAACAAAATATGCCACATTCTTGATAAGGCACGATTATTAGTTTCGCTTTTTGCCTCTATGGGCTTGTACTGTCTATAATCACATGCAAACACTACACGGAATGCTTACAACTTTTACATTCCTATCTAGTTACCTCCAACCGTCTGATTTTAATACGAACATATTTTCCCAAGGTTTGACAATTAAAATAGAAAATCCCGTTTATCTTGTGTGTGGGTTTTCAACAACACGACTCAAATTACCTTATTTGAATGCCTACAGTTGGATAAATTTGCATCCTTACGTCCCGAATGCATTAGTTTCGTATCGTCAGTTTCGCCAGATAATAGGTTTATTCCTAAAATAGGACCCATATTACATTTACAGTAAAGACCTGGATAATTGGCATGACATGAGTGTTTTGCTGCGTTGTCTATTCTCACCATTACACCTATACCTTTTTTTATAATGGCACATCCTGGTGTTGAGTTTTCTTTCTTATTTTATTGTCGATCTCATTCAAGAAGGAAACGTAACTACATTTTTCAGTTTTTTTAAACTTTTTTATTTGGATATATTTTCTAAACCCTTTTAACTTTGTCATCTTCCTTAACATGAATCAGTTTAAAGCTAAGATAATTCATGCTATAACAAGAACGCTTGCCTAATTTACATTGGGTTAAGTTCATAATCAATGAAACATTCTCGCTAACCTCTTTGAATTTGGGTCAAGGTCACATTCACAAATATCTTCAATTAAGCTTTTGTTTGAAAGGCTTACATTTCCTAATGTTGTAATCCCATTTGTAAAATGCCCTATTTATGACTAAACTGCAAACAGACAAATGAAAATGAGGTGACGATCTTGATGCTAGTGAACAGTATAATGATGAACCTAAAGATTCGTGAGAGGATACCTGAATAAAATGAAAATGGGTTTGAATGGTCTGAGCTGTGATTTACTGAACATGACATGCTCCAACACTTGACAAAATTCAGTTCGCGGGCTATGATTGTCATATTAACACAATTTCAAGAGCCATCTTTTCTCATTATCAGCTAACCCTTGCGTTTCTTTGAATTACATAACAGCCATCTTTTCAGAGTATCAGCCAGGTTGCGAGTTTCTATGAATTACAGAACCAATAACTTTCCAGATTATCAGCTATCGTGTTTCCATGACCTATATAACAGCTATCTTTCTAATTATCAGCTAGCCCTAGTGTTAATAAATACGATTGTCATATTACACCGATTTCACGGGCCATCTTTTCAGATTATCAGCTAGCCCTAATATTTATACGAATTACATAACACCCATATTTTATAATTATCAGTTAGCCCACGTTTGAGTATGAATTGCCTGACAGCCGTCTATTCCGACTGTAAGCTAGGCCTCGTGTATCTATAAATGACTTGAAAAACATCTTTTCCGAATATCAGCTAGGCTCATCTGTCTATGAAGTACGTAATTACACCTTTTCCGATTATCAGCTAGCCGTCGTGTTTCCATGAATTACACAGCATCCATCTTTTCCAACCATCAACTAGCAGTCCTGTTTGTATCAATTACATAGCAGCCATCTTTTTCGACGATCAGCTAGCTCTCGTTTTTCTATGAATTACCTAATCGCAATCGTTTCTGAATATCAGCTGGCACTCGTTTGTATGAATTGCATAATCGCCAGCTGTTCCGATTATCAGTTAGCCCTCTTGTTTCTATTAATTACATAACCGCCGTTGTTTCAGATTATCAGCTAGCCCAATTGTTCCGATTAATTTCATAACAAGCATCTCTTCCGATTATCAGCTAACCCTCGTGTTTTTATGAATTACATAACATACCTCTTTTCCTATCATTATCTTATCCTCGTAGTTCTACGAATTAGACAACAGCGTTTACCGAACACCACAAATTTATCTCATGATTTTAGCAGTTTATATTATTGGTTACTAATTAGAGGTAACCGCTGCAAATATATATGAAATACAGCAAAATGCATGTGAACAAAGAGACAACACATTTTTGTTACTCTTCTTATTTAAAGACACCTCTTTCAGTTTGTATGTTACTAATGCTAGCATCACAAGTATATGCAAGTTATGCTACAGTTTGTTATCTTGGGCCTGATCTGAATATGCAAGTTGCTTTACCGTTTATTTTCTTGGGCCTGACCTGACTATGCTAGTTACGCTACAGTTTGTTTTCTTGGACCTGATCTAACTATGCATGTGACTAACTCCCTGGGGCTAGCATTTATAATCCCGATGATTTCCATGTCACCCCAAACGGTCTGCGATACAAAGCCACTGCCGGTAGATTCCATTGTAGTGATTATCTGTAGTTCAGTTTTCTACACGGGAATATGTTTTAGTTTTAGATATTAAGAGTGGCTGTAGATTGAGCAGGATCAATAAATGGCTAAGGTGAAGCTAATAATAATAATAACCATCCTTACAAAAGTTTGCGTCGATTTCCCATTGGATGGGTCGATCAGGTGGGTTCTTAGAAGAATTAAGATATTTCCCATTGGATGGGTTAGGTCAGGCGGGTTCTTTTACGATGTGGTAGATTTCCAAATGTCACGTAGCTAGTAGGAGCAAAATAAATTTGCACCGCATGTGCTACAAGTATTTGTAGCAGGACAAGGAATTCGTTCTTATTTCTTATTTTCTTATTGTAGCATCAAGTATGCAGACAAATTTAATTTTGCCTTTAGATATTATTTAGAGGAAGCATTTGTTTGGGTTATTTATTGAATTGCAAAGTGCTCACTGGACTAAAATATTTTTAATACTATTGCGAATTATTCAAAACCGAGAAAAAAAAAAAAAAAAACTAGCCTAAACTGATAGTCTTTCGGTAGCGCCTAAAGTTCATTTTTTTTACATTCGAGCTACCCTAAAAGTGACTTCCAGAATATTTCGGGTGACCGCTTACACTTACGCAGTCAGTTTAAAAGAGTTCACGTCTCACGATCCAGCAAAGATACAGGAATTGAAACTGCAACGCCAAGCTCAAGATCACTAGTGTTTGAGACTATTCATTTACTCACAACAGTTTGAAGTCGTCACCTGCAGAACAAATTCTTCCAAAATCTAAGAACCAATTGAACACTTCAAAGATCCAACGACGAGATTGGCATGAAAGCCACTCTTCACCTGTCACACGCTCACCACCACAAGAAGCGGACGGCACAATGTTTTATCGGCGTAACAACTTCGCAGTAAAAAAATGAAGTATCATTCAAATTAACAACCGTCAAAACTGTATGTATTTAGGCGGTGCTGTCGTAATGACTCAAACTTGGTCAGCGTAAAACGTTACAGTACAAGTGAAAAGACTATGTCAGAAACCCAAAACAGTGGGGAAAAGAAGAAATCATTTGAAGCAAGCATATGTTTCCATAGAGTCGTTGTGTGGAGCTTTCAAGTGGCAATCTGGAAGTGCGAAACCTCGTTATACATTGAAAGTATACACTCCAGTCGGTCATGCGCTGTCTTGCTTGGAGGAGAAGATTTCCTGTATGGAATCTACATTAACGTTTATCATCATCAAAGTAATGCATGACATTATTACTGGTATCACAAGATTTCTAGGAGTATTGTCATGGGTAATTAACTTCCGGACCTTGCGTTTGGCAGGAAAATAAATAGTTAATTAATCAACTTCCAAGCGAACATTGTTTAGTCCAGCCTGCTGTAAGCAACATATACATTCCAAGAACAGAACAGTTCGTACTAATTATTAATAATGTACATCACCGATGGACATTTTGTTTCAACAAATAGATACAAGTCACACCTTTGTCCAGAAAATGTGTCTTTGTGTCCAGGTTGTCGACTTCGTTCCATTCAATTACATGACAATGAACTCGAGAAGTATTAAGGAACTATCATAATTAAAATAATAAGAAAAAGAGTGTGGATTGTATCCATTTTTGTGCTTTGCATATTCACAAGAGACTGAAATTCACATCCATACTTTATGTTTGGCTCATGGCAATTGTGACAAGTGTATTCAAGAGTCTTTATTGTATCACTGTCCACGTTGTAGCATGTCTCCAGATGGACACAAAAAAGAACCCTTCAGCCCAAAAGCGAAATATGTCTTCAGATGTTTGGAAATAGTTTTAAATACGTGTTGTTGGTTTCATTAAACTCTTGTCTGTTATGTACGTCTAGTGCACGTTCCTATAATAATTTTCTTACTTGGGAGTAATCACCAAATCAATAGATTGATTTAACTAATTTTCATATTAACTGTTTTGTTCAGTTACATTATTATCATTTTGTAGAGCCAGTTGATACATTCCTTGGTACGGAGTTTAAGAGATTTTCTTAAATTTCCTTATGCATGCAATATATATTACGCTCCTTCTGGTGTTTGTTTAAGGTTTCATATTTGGAAGTGTTTCATATTGTAACAAACATACCGGTCTGTGATTTTTGTATATATGTCTCTGTTTATAGCATTGTTAGACTTTAATGATTATTTATTTATTTTTTTGATTGTAGCTAGTCAGTGGCATGAAAATATTTCTCAAAAATAATAATTTGCCATTTTTAGGAGCAGACGTGATAATGTATATTCCTCGCAAGACTTGATGGTAGCATAGACTAATTTCGTAAAATGAATTATCCCTAATTTATTAGGATAAGGAAATCCCTTGATATTTTCAGGTACAGGTGTTTACCAAATCTTCGGCTTGGAAAGGCTTGCTGATGGGTCATGCAATTGTAAAGCAAGAAGACTATGCCAGTCTGAAAGTAGGACCTAGTGAGTGTTTGGGTGTTAATTGATTGGAGGAAATTATTTGTTTCCCTTGCGCGTTTAACAATGCTCGAAACGAGAACGACTGTTTTTTCTTTAAGTCAAAGGAAATAACGAAAACATTGACATCAAGCCAGACTCACAAAAGTGTTGCTTGATTCGCTCGGTAGTGAGACCCATTGCTTGTTATAGTTATATAATGAGGATATATAATAACCTGCGCATACGATTAGAAAATATGTGGTCTGTTCGCGCTTGCAATTACATAGCAGATTCCAAGACACTTCCAGATAAAATACGAAGCCTGGTATGTGGCTTCTAAACATTACACTATTTGCGTTCATCAGATTTATTACTAAATTAATTTCTTACTGAAATCAAAGCAAGAATAGTGTTTTGAGGTATCCGAGGGAAGGAAATGTTTTTCTAAATGTCCCAGCCCTAACGACCCGAAAATCATTTGTTGGTCCCTTATTTGCGAGGACAATCGTGGTGTAAAGAAATTGTAGTGTGAGTTATTTTATAAAATGATCAACTGCTAGTATAGCACTAATGCCATACTCAAATGACGGTCACTTAAAGTTACAGCTCAGAAGCATTTTGCGCTTTACATTACTCATGCATGCGTGCTACTGGTCAGGAGTTATAAAATTAATTGGATCTTTCGTATATCACCATGACTCGGTAAAACTTGAAACCTCCGTGCCATGGTATCATGTCAGCAATGCAAAACCTGAAAAATCCGTGTCATAATGTGATAACAAGAAGGCAGATCTTGTATCATATTTATCGAGCAACGCACTTGTTCATGCGACCTTTGTATCCTTAAATATCATGTTCAGTACAATATTTTCTATCTTTACTGCTACTATGTCCTTACCTTATGATTCAGGGTATCAATCTTATCATGTCTAGACATTATGATAATGAAGCAGGTGTTCTTGTTCTAAAGGATATACAAAGTGCAAAAGTATTATTTTATTTTTTCTCCGTTGGTATAAAGTGTATAAAACCTACAATATCATCCGACTAATGGAGACTTTTATTTCTGAACAAACAGCTTTGTTCTCTTTTTTTCTCTTCATGTTATTATTAAGGATATATTTGTTGCTGCTTGTGTTGTTGGTGTCTGTTAAATGTGGTTGATTATTTGTATTATGTCTATAAATTAAATGTATACTTACAAACGCTTATTATCCTTTCAAATATGTTACCCCTATATTGATTAGTTTCTTCAGCTTAAGGAAAATGATGGATGGGTCTTCATTAGACAAACCAAGATTTCATAGTGCGGGAAACAAAGACTTTACGTGTATGCAATAAAAGTGTATTTACGCGGACGGTTCAGGTAGTGGACTATTGCTTTCATATTGCACGGATTTGCTAACGACATGGAACATACACAAGCTCATCATGGTACCCCAAACCATAGCCAAGGCCCAATTTGGTACATATAAAGTAGACCCATTCAAACGGTAAGAAAGCAAACAGACGGATATATTTCTGAATCCATCGTAAGTGATATTGTACAAGCATGTACGTGTTGTTAAAAGTGTCTTTAAACCAACAAAATAAATAAATAAATAAATAAATAAATTTGGCTTTACAAAGGGATATATAATTTCATATGATGCAATACGTTGAGTCTAACATTCCTTGAATGTCTGGTATCTGTCTGGTCTAGGTCAACAGCTGATTCCATTAAAATGTCATTAAAATGCTTAAAAATAATTGTATTTTCAAATATGTTACCCTCTAAAGCAAGATTTCATAGTGAGAGAAATAATGACTTTACATGTATAATTCCTACAGTATTAAATATATACGACTGTTAACAAGTCTGCATATTCTTTTTATAAACTAACACCAAGATTAACATAAAATACTTCTAAAATGACTGCAATGAAAATGTATGTACACGGACGGTTCGGATAGTGGATTATTGCATTCATATCACACGGATCTGTCAACGTTATGGATGCTACACAAACTCCTCCATTATACCCCAAACCATAACCAAGTCAATCTGGCAAATATAAACTAGACCCATTCAAACTATAAGAAATTGAACAGACGGATATATTTCTGAATCCATCTAAGTAATATTATACAAGCCTGTGTGTGTTGTTAAGAGTGCATTTAAACCAACAAAACAAACACATTGGTCTTAACAAAAGGCAATATCATTTCATATGATGCATTAAGTTCATTCTAACTTACCTTGGATCACTGCCTGGTATCTTTTGTGTCTAGGTCAACAATTGATTACTTTAAAATGTTATTAAATTCAAGAATCCAGTGTGAGAATGATTTTAAGCTTGTCGCAAAAAAGTTTGCAAAATACGTTTGTTTTATATGACTCGGTCTTCAATTATGGAAATATATTTTGATATTAGCCAGTAATAATGCTACAGACAGAGGGAGGACTCTGCAGATGGCAGACGTATATTTCTAGAGGAGATAAATCTAACTGGGGCATAAAACGCTCAGTTATGACGCCAACATACTGGCAATGAATGTCACTGATAGTTTACCACATTTAAAGCTAAGTCCATTAATCTAAGCAACAAAGGACCACTGAATATTTTAATAGAGCGGGTAATAAGAATGGGTGGCACTGGATGGTTATGGAGTGATAGGGCGAATTTCATATTAGCGTATTATGATGCCAGTTATATGATTAGTAGTGCACGGAGTAATTGAGGAATAATAGGGCGAAATGACTATTAGCGTCTTATGATGGAAGCTATAATTTTAACAGAGCACTATGTAGTTGATAAATGGTAGGGCGAAATATAGTTTAGCTTATTGTGATGTCAGTTCTATCTTCAGTATAACACGGTTGATTGGGAACTGGTAGGGAGAAAAATCTATTAGTATGTTAGGCTGTATGTGTAATAGAGCACGGGATGATTGGGGGAATGGTAGGGTGAAATAACTATTAGTGTATTGTGATGCCAGATGTCTGTTCAATAGAGTCCGGTGCGATTGGGGAATAATAGGGCGAAATTACTCTTAGTTTTTTTTATGATGCCATCACATGTTGCTAGGCTTTGAGTTACTTTAGGCCGTGAATTAACGTAGGCCTTGAATTAATGTAGGCCGTGAATCACCGTAGACCGTGATGCTTGTATGAAGCTAAGTGTGTTTTCCATGATATCCGTATATTACCAACATTTAGCCCATGCTCAGTGATATCAGTCAACCTCTCAAAATTGACCCATGTTCAGTCATATCGGTCTACCTGTCAACAATTAGCCCATTCTCAGTGAATATCGTTGGGCTTGTTGACGAATTGTGCTGGTGAAAATCCTGCACGATTTTAACTGAAACAATGAGTTACTTGTGTCAGATTGGAGTAATGTATTGCTAGTGTCAGAATGGAGCAATGTGTTGCTAATGTCAGATTTCAGCAACATTTTGCTAGTGTCAGATTGGAACCGACCGTTGCTAGTGCCAGATTTAGGCAGTATATTGCTAAAGTTATATTAGATTAATGTACTGATAGTATCAGATTGGAGCATTGGGATGTTAGTATCATATCGAAGAAATGTTGCATTAAAACAGCGTGTTGCTGGTGTCAGATTCAAGCCGTATATTGCTATAGTCAGATTGGAGCGGTCGATTGCTAGAATTAGATCAAGCAATCTATTCATAATGTTAGATCGGAGTAGTCGACTGCTAGTGTTAGATCAAGCAGTCTATTGCTAATGTTAGATTGGAGCAGATTAGTGCTAGTGTCAAATTACAGCAACTTCTTTCAAGCTCAGAATGGGGCAGTATAGCATATGATCAGAGCAACGTACTGTTAGTGTCTGATTGGAAAGGTTATTCTTAATGTCAGATTGGTACAGAGTGTTGCTAGTGACAGACTGGTGCTATGTATTTCTGGTGTCAGATTGGAGCAACGCATTGCTAATGTCGGACTGGAGAATTGTACTTCTAGTGTCATATCGGAACATAGCGTTTCTTTTTTAGATTTGATCAACTCAGATCAAGTGTCTAATTGAGTAATGTATTGCTAGTGTCAGATGGAACAAATGTAATGCCAGAGTCAGACTGGAACAAAGAAGTGCTGGCGTTAGATTGGAACCGTGCGTTACTAGTGTGAGGCCGTAGTAGTGGATTGCTATTGGTGAAATGAAACAAACTATTGCAAATGTGAGATCGGTGAGGAGTATTGCCATTGTGAGACTGGAGCAATGTTTCAATAGTGTCAGTTTGGAACGCTGTTTTGCTATTGTCATAATGTGGCAGTGAGTTTCTAGTGTCAGGCTGAAGCAGTATATTTTTGTCAGATTGGAGCAGTATAATCCTAGTGTTGGATTGGAGCAGTATAATACTGGTGACGGATTGGACTAGAGCATTGTCTGTGTCCTCTTGTATAGGTTCGTGTGTCATGCCAGGCTGAAGCAATGTGTTGCTAGTATCAAAATATGTTATTAATTTACACATGACACCAATGTGCTAAACTTTAATCACAAACTGACATGACAGTAAACAGAGTTAAAATTGTATTTAGATGTAAGCGCTGTATTCAGGTACAGAACATTGATACGCAAGGTAAGATAGCACAAAAGAGACATTGCTAAATATTTTAGGGAAAACGCTGATAGTTGGTTAAACTTGTACATAAAAAGAAAGATTTACATTTTTGGTTTAAACTATAGAAATATGTATGCAATCTTGATACAGACACGGTTATTCGTCTATCTTATTGGCCTCTAGAGGGTTGTACTTTTTATAATCACATGCAATCTACTCGGAATGTTTAAAGCTGTTTCACATTCCTGTCTAAATACTTTTACCCCTGCTCATTTAAATATCGAACATATTTTACCAATGTCTGAATATTAAATAAAGAAAACTTCGTTTCTCTTTTGTATATTATTTCAATATTAGGCTTACTCCTAAAATAGGACCGTTTATCACATTGTGAGGAAAGACCTAGATAATTGCCATGACATAACTGTTTTGCTGCTGTGTCTGCTCTCACCAGTACACCCATACCTTTTTAGAAGGGTACGTCCTGGTCTTGAGTTTTCTTTCTCATTTTGTTGTCGATCTCACTTTAGTAAGAAATGAAACAGCATTTTGATAAGGCTTTAGTTAAAGTTTTATGTTTGCATATATGTTCTAAACCCTTTTAATATTTTCATCGTCACTGCGACCAATCAGTTTGAAGCTAAGTTAATTTATGACACAATATCCCAGGGATGAATCAGTTTGAAGCTAAATTAGTTCATGTTACAACAAAAACGCTTATCCATTTTACATTGGGTCAAGGTCATAATCGATGAAACTTTATGCTATACGTCAGGATACATTGGAAGAAAATCTGCGTTAAGGTTTTGGATGAAGTTTTTCATTTACATATATTTCCTAAATAAATTAACATAGTAGCATCATCCTTGGATTGAATCAGAATGATGTATCGATAAGCCAATTTAAATCATGTTAGCTCCCTCTTTTTACATTCGGTTCAAGGTTATAGCCATTGAAAATCTTCTAGCAATTGTTCTGCAACACTATCGCTCTCCTTTCTGAATTTTGGGTCAAAGTCACAGTGACCAACCTTTTCAAGTAACGTTTTGCTTGAAAGATTTTTTTTAGTTACATTGTCAAGACTCTTTGATTGATCTTCTCCTTAATTGGGAAAATAATTAGGGTCATGATTCAAGATTTTGATTTATGGGTCGAGGTCACACGTTTTATAGTAATGTTTGTATTTTGGGCTTTGGCAATCATAATTATATATCACCAGCTTGCTCTATTCCATTTAAGTTCCATCATACATTCAATTATAGTCCCATGTGTAAAATATAACATTCCTATGACTATAGCCGTATATATGAAATATTGAGTTTCAATAAACGGATTCAGTTTTTGAAATGGAAAAGATTAGCAAGGTTATTGGTCGACTTTAACATATAATGAAATAAAGTCCGATGGTTATCACTGCCTGAAAATGGAGTTTCTTGTGAACAAAAAATGGCGTGGGCGTGTGTGTGTGTGTGTGTGTGTGATTTGGATTTTTAAAGTAGCTTTAACAATTTTTCAGACGTATAGCTACGATGTCTGCAGTGTGGCAGTTTATAGTGATGTCTAGCACTGGGGCATCATGCCGCAGACATGTAGCATCAAGTCCCACCCAGTCAAATTATCCTGATCAAGGCCGACCAGTCCTAACACTAACCTCTTAATGCTGAGCGCCTAGCGAGACAGCTGCAAGTACCATTTTAATAAGTCTTTGTTATGACTCGGCCGGGGATCGAACCCACGACCTTCCGCATCCGTGACGGACGCTCTAACCACTAGGCCACGAAATCATGGAGATAAAACTTCAATGAAATTGTGCTAATTTGATTTCAGCGAAGCTTCAAAATAACGGAAACTGCTCAGAGGTTTTCGCGTTGTTTCTCGACATTAATATGAACTACATCTAAAACAAGTATCAGCTATTTTCGGCAAATGTCAGTTATTTAGGGGTTTATACATGCTATTTCATTATTGGAATACAAATATTATTAAATTATTGAGCAAATGTACCTTTACTTTACTAAAGCAATCGAAGATAAATAATAGAACGTGAGTCTACATTTTTGTTTAAGTAAGAAAAAACGCGGTATGATCCAGCAAAAATATTTGTTCCATGTACTGAACAAAGTCATCATAAAAGAACTGTTTAAAACAACATCAATTATGTCATTCGTTTTAACTAGATGAATCAATTAGTACATATTCCAGTTCTGTAGATAAATATAATATGGTATGTTATGAGCTGAGAATAATGCATATATTTGAGTAATACTAAAACATCAAGGAACTCAGTAGCGTAGTCGTTTCATAACCTGAATATTTCTATGTATATTCCCTACTATGGGTATGCACGCAAATGTTCAGATATCAAAAATTATTAATAATAATAATAATAATAATAATAATAATAATAATAAGTTAGGTAAAAAAGTAATAATTGTATAATTTTTATTTAACAGATCTGTTGGTGTTCTCAAAGTAGATAACAATACAAGCTTTAAATTTATCGCTTTAAATTTGAGTGGCCAAAAAGAGTAATCAAGGAACAACGCTGGTTTTGAAGAAATTGTCTTCCTATAAAATGCATTTGGCAATTCTGTATTTCGGTTACGAAAATAATTACTGATTAGCGGTAATCCCAACAGATATGCATAGCCTGTTTACGCACGAGGTACGTGATTTAAATAGAATTGTCTTCCCATCTCGTCAAGCTAACTCATGGTAGCATTTATTTAGGACAAACAGTTATGCAAAATCTTGATTAAGACCTATTTAACGTGCAAAGTTGAGTAATAATAAAACAACACCCATCAGCTAGGCAAGGTTCAAATAACAGTATGATGTTCAAGATGGATTTTAGTAGCAGGTTCCCTCGCACAAGACGACCTGCATGAAAAGTGGTAGATATATCTTCGCTAGCCAAGGTTCCAATATGTTAACCATATCTACACCTTGGCGGATCGAACAGATATTTTAGTGCTTTGTCCAAGCGATATGAATTTGATTTTATGAGCTGCTTCCCTTAGTATGTAATGGCAATTAACCAATCACATATAACAGCGGTGAATTTAGATCGACCGAAAATAGTGCAGGAAATTTATTTAAAAAGGATACTTTGTAAGTTTAACATCGAGCGTATGCCTACATACCAGAGAGAAGTTATTAGAGGTTTATTTGAGTGAAAGGTATTTGTACAAACACAGACCAGCAGTGGAAAATTGTAGATTTATGAGTCCATTCAAGTTGTGTGCTCCCCTTGTATCGATCAGGTAGGAACAGTGTTGAAATTTGAACAAATTAAGTTTGATTAGTTGCGGTGGCTTGCTGCTGGATTCAGTGAAATTCACCGACCCGAAACACATAAATAACTGCTCGATACACCAAGGTGTAGATAGGATTAACATATCGGAATCTTGTCCAGCGAAGGTGTGGTAGATTCAAAGAAAGGTTGATGTTCCAGATAAGCCGTAGCAGCTGCCTCCTTTTAATAACATAATGAACATGCATATGTGTAGGTTCCCATAAAATCCGGATGGTCTAGGCGGAGTTTAGCACCTGTTTCCCTATCAGCAGACAACGGGTATACGTGATGGTAGATTCCAGGAAAAATATCATGGTCCGTGTTGACTGTACCAACTGCTTCCACTTAATGAGACGTACTGGGGTCGATACATGTGTACTTAAAATGATTGTTTTTATAGTTTTGACCAATGAAGGTTTGATCATTTATGTGTTTTGATTTCATGGGGTGGGGGTGGGGGTGGGAGTGAGGGCAGATCATGTATTCAAAATTATATATACCAAGGCGATTAACTCTTATATCTGATAAACTTAATCTTTGCTGTGTCTAAAGCGTATAGTTTGTAAGCATAATTTTAAATGGCTTTTTAATAAGTTTAGTTCAAGGTTTATATTGATACACTTCCCATATACTTTGTTACACTTCCGATATACATTGATACGCATCCTATATACATTGATACACTTCCAATATACATTGATACACTGACTATATACTTACATCATGCATTCAGCCAAATCGTTAAATGCATATTGGCACTTATATGGACCATAACATGATTCAAAATGATTTAGAAAATTGTTCATGTAGTTCAAGATACCGTCCACCTTGAATAAAATAGATTACGTTATTCCTGCTAAGCTTTATAATCATAACTGGAAAGGATATCACAACTATTCATGATGTGTCTTTCTTTTCGATTTCTGAGTAAATAGGAAAAAAAAAAAAGAATTCACTTTTTCCTTTCTACTTTATTCTTCCCATAACATGTTGATACAGAAACAATTTCTTTACTTCTTTCCCTTTCCTTTTGAAATAATATCGCATTAAAAAACTAAGGATATAAAAAGATTCTTATTTTACAGAAAAAAAACTTCCTGATACACTCAATGTTATTTAAGGCACCTTTGCCAAGTGCAATACTTGAATTGAAAGTTGGATATTAAACATGTACGTTTTATTTTATGATTTAATTTTATAGTTGTGTTTAGCAACAGATTATTATGTGATACGTTATTTCTTACCGCGGAAATATTTGGCAATTAAATGTAGGTGTCTTCAGGACAGGCAGTGCATCCCCTGGGGGTGTAAGACTGAGAATCAAAAATCAAAACAAAATTAAAATACACTTTTAATGCGTTAGATGTTGCAACTAAGTTAGAATACACTTCTAACACGTTAGATGTTGCATCTAATTTAGAATATACTTCTAACCTGTTAGATGTTGCATCGAATTTAGAATACACTTGTAACGCGTTAGATGTTACATCGAATTTAAAATACACTTGTAACGCGTTAGATGTTGCATCGAATTTAGAACAACACGTTAGATGTTGCATCGAATTTAGAATACACTTCTAACACGTTAGATGTTGCATCGTATTTAGAACAACACGTTAGATGTTGCATCGAATTTAGAATACACTTCTAACACGTTAGATGTTGCATCGAATTTAAAATACTCTTGTAACGCGTTAGATGTTGCATCGAATTTAGAACAACACGTTAGATGTTGCATCGAATTTAGAATACACTTCTAACTCGTTAGATGTTGCATCGAATTTAGAATAACATGTTAGATGTTGCATTTAATTTAGAATACACTTGTAACGCGTTAGATGTTGCATCGAATTTAGAACAACACGTTAGATGTTGCATCGAATTTAGGATACACTTCTAACACGTTAGCTGTTGCATCGAATTTAAAATACTCTTGTAACGCGTTAGATGTTGCATCGAATTTAGAACAACACGTTAGATGTTGCATCGAATTTAGATTACACTTCTAACACGTTAGCTGTTGCATCGAATTTAGAATACACTTCTAACTCGTTAGATGTTGTATGGAATTTAGAATACTATTCTAACGCGTTAGATTTTGCAACTAAAAATATACTCCTAAGACGTTAAATGTTACATCGAATTTAGAATACACTTTTTACACGTTAGATATTGCATCGAATTTAGAATACACTTCTAACACGGTAGATGTTGCATCGAATTTAGAATAAATTTCTAGCGCGTTAAACCATTAGTAATATACAGTAAATTTATTTCCTTTGATGTGCTTTTACTTGTTATACAAATACTTTGTCCTTAACAATGACTTATTCAATTTCCAGAAACCTGGTTCGTTTTAAAATGTTGTGAAATGGAAAGCATTATAAAAAAAACGATCTATATTATTGTACTGATTGGTATTATGAAGAGGAAATAAACATGAATAGATCATGGAAAAAGAGTGAGCGATCAGAACCAAGCAACAGACCAGTGATACTCTGTAAGCGCATACTTTTTTTCCCATGCAATAACATTTAGGAGACACGTGTTATAAAACAAAGCCATGTAAATTAGGAGTATCGTTAAGAGCAAATTATAAGCCGACTCATTATTTACTAGACCCAATACGGTTAACTGATTAAGTTTGTGAATAAACTATTTTTCTATACTTTTAGCCACAGTAAGCAAGACCTTTGACATTTACCCTCCGAAATCTTCTTGATTCTTTCGTCTTATTTAATTAAGTGTGACCTTAGGTTTGGATCACTGACACTTCATATTTGTTGGCTAGGATTCGAGTCCCATTCTAATAAAAAAATATATCTTATTTAAATAACTGTTGCCTTCGGTTTGGATCACTGACACTTTACATATATCGGCGTGGATTCGAGTCTCATGATAATCAACAGAGACATCGTAATTAAATATTTGGGGCCCTGGGTTTGAATCACTGACACTTCACATCTGTCCACGCGGGTTAGAGTCTCACGATAACCAACACATACATCTTATTTAATGGTGGAGTAACATCTTATTCCTTGAATAAGAGAGGTCAGGCAATATGTATGATTACTCAGATTCAGTGATTTCATTGGTGCTTATCATCAAATCAACACGTGTTGCGGAAATATTTGGCAATTACATTTTATTACGCTGAACACAGATGCAAACGGTAATTTAGGAACGATTTTGAAACAGCAACTTCCTGATCACAAATCCGTCTGTCTAACAATTAAGTAATCATGTTTCATCCTTATGGTTGCTATTTCACAGAAATAAAGCCCTTTAATATATAACGCATATAAGAAATTTCCAAGGTGCCCAAACCATCATATCGTGGATTTGTTTTACCTGGTAAGTAACAAATTTCAGTTTTAATGTATACATTGACCACAAAGAAATTGACACATCTATATGGAGAGGTAATATGAATGTACATGCCTTAAACGAAAAGAAAGGGAAAAAGAAATACCAAACATGTCTTTAGTCTTATAATCATATATAGATGATTGACACTTATAAACTTTACACAAGTTTCTTAAAATGTAAGCTTCTCGAATAAAATGTGTACTCTGATCAATGTAAAACACTTGTCTCACTTTTCAAAGTCGTAGAAATGTTGGTATAAATAGAATAACCGCTATACATCTACAGTTTGTAAAGATTTAAAATATCAAGAGTCGACCAAACTCAACCAGATATTTTAAATAAAGATGGAGGAATTTTAGTGTAAACTTAAAGGTTTGACATAGAAGATGAGCGTCTCCTTCAAGGATTTAGTCTAGTGCGTAATACAGTAGACAAATTGATAGATGTGACAAACTGAAATAATTTAACGTTTCAGCAACTCTCCTAGAAAACATTGCATTATGTCGACCTCTGTCTACTAGAAAGCTCCAAGTCTGTGTTTCTAAGTACACTACTAATAGTACTTCTACATGTACTACTACAATTACTGTTACCACTATTATATATACTATTACTACTACAAGTACTTATACATATGCTACTACTGCTACTAGTAGTATTACTACGAGTACTTCTACATATACTACAACAACGAGTACTACTACTACTAATACCACTACTAGTTCTTCTACTACTACTACTAGTACCCCTAATAGTACTTCTATGTATATACTACTACGAGTGTCACTACTGCTACTAGTACCACTACTAGTGCTTCTACTCCTGCTGTACTAGTACCACTAATAGTACTTCTACTACTACTCTCATGGGGTAATTCTAAGAATAGAAAGATGGATTGATAAAACGTAAATTATACACTTCTATTTGTCCCTGAGCAAATTTAAATTAGTGAAATATAACAATTAGCAAATGATCATTGGGTGTATATGCATCAATGAAAGACACTAATAACAGTCCAGCCACAGCTGCCTATCCAAGGAGAAAATTTACAAGCTAAAATTCACATTTTACCTTTAGTCCCTTCTGAATCTAATGATATGGACGTATTCAACACAATTCAAAATTATATAATAATCCATAGAAAACATGGTGACATATGGCAAGTGTTCGTTATCATATTAGATACAAAATGAAAACTGTTGATATGAGAATCCATACACATTTACCAAAAGCCACACGTCTGACTAACAGTATACTATACATCCCAGCATTTTCAAATTTGTTATTTCCATATTGTTAATTCAAATTTATATAATCATTTGTTCTTATTCAGTTCTAATACGCAAACAACTAAATTCTCATAAAACGATTTGCCACAGAATAGTATATATTCATTGCTATTAGTCACATAAGTAAATTAAACCGCTACATAATTATGCCAGATGTAAGAATAAAAGTTATAAATGTGATCTTTTCATGAAAATTGCCTAAAATTTGGCAATATCTTCATTTTGCATGAAGTACATAATCTAAATCTATCCTTCTCTGAAAATAAAATTGACAAAATTCAACTAAATATGGGCAGAAAACTATGAAATTTGGTTTGCTTCCAAAAATATTTTTTTTTTATGTTGGGAATAAAGTACCATATATGGCATGTTATATACCTGACTCATGTTTAACAGTCGTCTATGTTGGGAACTGACCAGACTTGGTAGTCTCAGGAGATTATTGACAAGTGGGTCTCAGTGACCTGGATCATGACTCCAGGTATGCAGTATCAAATTAAATGTGCTGTACAGAAACCATTGCTTTCTTATTATGCTTCCCATGACTATGACTTCTGACCTCTAAGCTCCAGAATCTATCAATTTCTTTGCATCCCATTATGCAAGCTATTTGCATATTCACAAAATTATTCTGTAAATTCCAATTTCCTCTGAGAAAAGAAAAATATATTGTTCTTTTATCATTTGATTCCCAGGTTAATAGACCTCTTCCGTGTCATAAGTCAAACCCATCAAGAAAACTATGGTCAAGGGATGTCCCCCAGATAAAGGTTATTATGCACAAACCTTTTTCCATTAGCTACAGTAATCTTAACCTCCAATCATTTGACCCTAAAAATCAATAATCTCTTTTCTTACACAACGTGATGGAGATTTTAAATATTTGTGCAGAACTCATTTTTCTTTGTTCACAATGACATTGATGTATGACCTTATGACCATACAACAGACATGCTTATTTCATACTAAAATTGCATTCTATTCACAAAGTTTGATTTGGATCAGTGAGGTCTTTACTCTGTGAATGTTGCTGTGTATACACTATTCTTGTTTAGTTTCAGCAAGCTTAACCTGTGACTTCAAAGTCAAGTCAATGTGTTTATACCTGACCCCAATGCAAGATATCCACATCCAGATATCAGATTGTGTTCATTGTACAGAAACCATCTTTCAGTATTCTGATTGTGTTTATTGTACAGAAACCATCTTTCAGTCACAACAGCCTTAATATATTAACTTTTAAACCCCATAATTGACGTGTTTGTTGCATACTCCAAGTTCAAACTTTTAACCCCATAATTGATGTGTGTGTTGCATACTCCAAGTTCAACATTTTTAACCCCATAATTGATATGTGTGTTGCATACTCCAAGTTCAAACTTTTAAACCCCATAATTGATGTGTGCATGGCATACTCCGAGTTCAAACTTTAAACCCCATAATTGATGTGTGTGTTGCATACTCCAAGAGTTCAAATGTTTAAACCCCGTAATATATGTATGTGTGTTGCATACCCCACGTTCAAGCCATCAACAAAATATGGTCCTGGTCTGTGATGTAGAACATACAGATTTGTCAAAACCCATTCATTCTTACTTCAGTCCTGGTTACCTTGAATTTCTGACCTTTTGGTCATGAAACTGAGTGGCTTTGTCCTTATCCCAAAATGCAAGATATCTGCAGTGTTTGGCAGAGGCGTGTGTTGTAGAACTGAATTTATCACATGGAAAAGGAAAATTAATGGACAGACATTGGCATAGGACTAAGGCAGGTGAGTACAACTTTAGCCATTGCTTACACTCAGATGAAAGTATCAATAAATGAACTGTCAACAGACCACACTCTGCTAAACATGGTACAAACATTTCATACCAGTTCATTTTAAAACAGTCAACAAGGAATAATGGAACAACAATAGATACAACAATAGCATTAATGCAACAAGAAACAAGAACGAAAGGTAAAAAATATCAAAGTAACTACCGAATATCTCCATTTGTTGGTGTCAATACTGCATTATCAACTTAACTGTCTATCCTCCATCACTGCTTTCTATCATCAATACTGAAGAGAATGCACTATACTCTTGTTAATTAAAGATGAAAACAATTACAGATTTTTAGAATGGACCTTACTCGTGCACACTGACAAATGCAAACTTTACAGATCACAAGTATTAATCCATCCCTAACAGCATTATCCAATAGAACTCTATACCTACTGACAATGCTAACTTGCTAGTTGTTATCCACTGGAACTCTATACCCGCTGACAATGTTAACTTGCTAGTTGTTATGCAGTGTAACTCTATACCTGCTGACATTGTTAACTTGATAGTTGTTATCCACTGGAACTCTATACCTGCTGACATTGTTAACTTGCTAGTTGTTATCCACTGGAACTCTTTACCTGCTGACATTGCTAACTTGCTATTATTTCATACCTAAGACCATCATCCAATTGAACTATATACCTGCTGACATTGTTAGCTTGTTAATTGTTAACCACTGGAACTCTATACCTGCTGAAAATGTTAAATTGTTAGCTGTTATCCATTGAAACTCTACTCATGCTGACATTGTTAACGCGCTAGCTGTTATCCACTGGAACTCTATACCTGCTGATATTTTGTATTTACTAAGATGCTAGTAAGAACAGCATTAACAAGTACTTTCATGTATCTTATCTTATGATAATTCCAAGCATAACGTATGCATTTGCTTATTTTTTTACCATATATCAAATCATTGCTTTAAAAGTATATCATTTAGATTGGAATACATCTTATTCCATGTATCTAGGTATTACATTCTCAGTAAAGTGAGATGCTCAGTTATGAAAGCAAACTTAAATCTTTAATTTTACAGTAGTCAAATAGATCACTTACCCCACTTGGAAAAATTGTAGTTGTAGAAAGCTCGGCCATATCCAAGATTACTCACCTGTTTCTAAGATTACCAAACCCACATAAAGCCGGGGTTCGAGAGTTAGATGTACTTTTCCTTTTTATATGGGGTGATAGAAAAAATAAAGTCAGAAGCCTTATGTAAAAAGTATTTTTAAAGAGGTTTGAAAATGATAGATATAAATATGCTTGTACATTTACTGAAACTCACTAAGGTGATGAAACTTGTCACCTCTAAACCTAAATGGAAAGAGATTTTAACTTCCATCCCCAATATAGATATATTCTTTACTTTTAACATAGTTTCTTATGCCAAAGGTACGAAATACCTTTGAATGCATTATGGACTGATACATTCACAGCATATATTAAATTACATAATTACCGTAGAGTACTCTGAGGGTTTTCTTAAATAGAAAATTGTGCATGTAAAGAGTTTAGTATGAAAACTGTTAATGGATCAATGCAGATGATGTTTGTATTTAGCTTGAAATGCATGACAACATCTTAGAGTTTGAATGCATGCTCAAAGCCATTCAGATTTTTTTCCAACAAGCTTCATATAAACATTAATTCAAATATATATGTCCATTTTTATACATAAAGCTTTAGGTTTGCTCATTAAGGAAAACAGGGGCTGTAAAAGTATACATCAGAAACTAAAAGTGAATACTTCTAGGCCAACATCAATACTGAAATAGAATTAAGAATATGGGTTTATAGAGGAGAGTGACTGGAAGGAATAATTTTTCTTGCAATTTAAATTAGCAAAAGAGTCCTAGAGTGAGAAGATTTCAAACTAAAATAATGCATAGAATTTTACCAACAAATACATTTTTGAACAAATTTGGAAAAGTCCCTACAAATATGTACTCTTTATGTAATAACTCCTTAGAGACTTTATCTCATCTTGTTTGGAACTGTTCCAAATCTGAATCATTACTTACTCGTTTTATTAGGTGGATAAGGATTAAGCATAGCCACTTGCACAATGTTCAAGTTTCAAAAAGATAATGTATTTGTGGTATAATCAACCAAACCAACAGACATACAGTTTTCAATCTCCTTTTCCTACAACTGAAATCATATACATTGGAACCTGTTTTAAAAGACCACCCCTTTTGCCAAAACATAATGGTCTCTCATGACAGGTGGTCTCTCATAACAGGTCATAACACTATATAATCAATAAATCTGTACATGGAGAACCAGGGCTCCCAAGACAGGTGGTCTCTCATAGCAGTGGTCTCTCAAGACAGGTTTTACTGTTTCTATACATGTAAATTTTATAATGAAATATCAAACATGGAACATTTACAAAGAGCATGATATTCTATTACATGTCAGACAAATATTATGCATATATCAACTGTACATGGAACATGTTTGAGGACAAATGGCAACTATTCAAACATCTCTGTGAATGATGCATACTTTATTAACCAGTTACATCTGCAATTTTAATTAAACTCAGACATGTCCATGTATGAGATTAAGCATATGTACAGTGATAGAGACATGTGTGAACTTAAGCATGTGTACAGTGATGGAGGCATGTATGAAATTAAGTATGTGTACAGTGATAGAGGCATGTATGAAATTAAGCATATGTACTGTTATGGTGGCATGCATAACATTAAGCATGTGTACAGTAATGGAGGCATGTATGAAGTAAGTATATGTACAATGATTTTGTTATGACCTCATTTATTTTGTTGTTGGGTCTTTTAGAGAGGAAAAATGTAGTTATCTATCTATCTATCTATATATATATATATATATATATATATATATATATATATATATATATATATATACCACATCTGAAATTTCAAAGGTGTTAATGCAGTAAATTGTTCAAGTCTCCTAATTTATGTATTTATTTTTAGGAGATTGATCATAAGAGAAATTAATAATTTAAAATGATAACAGAATATAAATATTGTCATATAAGTTAAGAAAATAGTTACTGCATAAAACCTGTAACAAGTGAATCTTGAATCTGCTAGTAACTTTTATGTATGCACTGGGATATATGTGTATATGTGTGCATATGTGCTCATGTGCATATGTGGGTACATAGGTATGTGTGCATAATTGTATCAGTGTATATATGTATATGTATGTGTGTATATATGTATATGTGCATGTGTGGGTACATGTGTATGTTTACATAATTGTATCAGTGTATATATGTGTATATACAGAATATGGTTAAAATAAACAAACTTCTTCTCTCTCTCTTTCTCTCTCTGTCTCAAGCAGCCAATATTAAATTCTGCATTGGATTTATAATTGGAATGTAATACCAATATCCATTGTTAACCATTATTCCCTGTCGTTGTTGTTGTTGGAGTGTTTAACGCCATTTTTCAGTACAAGATAGGCTACACATGATGGCCAGTATAAATGGTGGTGGAAGAACCTGTGAAAACCCTGGAAAGAACCGCTGACCCACGAGAAGCTACAGGCAGGCTTTCTCACATATCCACACTGGTTGATTCCGAGACATGCTCCCATGCAGGCAGAGGTGATATGGCAATGATCAGTAATGATGAGCTCTTAAAACCACTCAGCCACTCAGGGCCCCACCATTGCTCCCTGTAAAGTAATGTTCACTTATAATGAACTGTAAGATAGCAAGTGAGATTTTTCTCCGACCCACTGTTAACTAGATATCGGGAATATATAAAAATAAAGAATAAATAAATAGCTATCGTGTGGTGTATGAAGTTTTCTCAAAGTGTACTCCATTCATTGTTCCCATTAACTTGAGTCGTAAAAAAGTAATTTTCTAAACTATATTTTTTGCTTAACTGTGACAAATTATAACAAGTCAAAAGCAATTTGAAATAGCTATTGGCATGTGTGCAATTTTATGTCAGTTAAAATGGTTTATAATCCATGACAAGTCTGCCATTAGACTAATAATTAAAAATGGTTTATAATCTAGGATATGTCTGTCATTTAAATCATTAATTAAAAATGGTTTCTAATCAAGGACAAGTCTCAAATTAAGACCAGTAATTAAAAATGGGTCATAATCCAGGACAATTCTGTCATTTAGACCAATAGTTTAAAATGGTTTATAATCTAAGGACAAGTCTGTCATTAGATCAATAATTAAAATGGTTTATAACCCAGGAAAATAAATGATGAATAATTTTTGATCAACTCATTAGCATTTGTTAATATTTTAAAGAAGATAGTATTTTGCTTGATTTTTCATTAGATTCACCAAACCTGAAACTTTTTTTGCTCACTATATATGAGTCTGCTGGTAATCGGTTATCATACAAAACCAGTGAGTTTTCTCAAAAGTTTTATTTCTGTGTTATTAATGAGTGCATTTAAAAGAAATGAAATTAAAGTGAAATAAATGTATGCCAAACTGCATCAAGTCAAAGACCAGACAATTCTGTAAAAGGATTTTGCATGTTTAATGTTAGACCAACAGACTAGATCTTTGACATGCATTAGATCTTTGACATGCATTAGACCAACCGCATAGATATGTGACATGTATTAGACCAACAGGATAGATCTGTGACATGCATTAGACCAACAGCATAGATATGTGACATGTGTTAGACCAACAGGATAGATCTGTGACATGCATTAGAATAACAGCATAAATATGTGACATGTGTTAGACCAGCAGGATAGATCTGTGACATGCATTAAACCAACATCATAGATATGTGACATGTGTGAGACCAACAGGATAGATCTGTGACATGCATTAGACCAACAGCATAGATATGTGATATGTGTTAGACCAATAGGATAGATCTGTGACATGCATTAGACCAACAACATAGATATGTGACATGTGCTAGACCAACAGGATAGATCTGTGACGTGTTAGACCAACATGATATATATGTGGCATATGTTTGATAAACAGGATATATCAGTGGCATGTGTTGGACCAACAGGATATCTCAGTGGTATGTGTTATACCAACATAATATATCAGTGACAGGTGTATGAACAACATGATATATCAGTGGCAGGTGTTAGAGCATGATATATCAGTGGCAGGTGTTAGAGCATGATATATCAGTGGCAGGTGTTAGAGCAACATGATATATCAGTGGCAGGTGTTAGAGCAACATGATATATCAGTGGCAGGTGTTAGAACAAAGTGATTGATCAGTGGCATGTTAGACCAGCAGGATAAATCTGTGGCATGTGTTAGGCCAACAAGATAGGTCTGTGACATGCTTGACCAACAGGATAGATCTGTGGTATGTGGTAGACCAAAAATTAAAATGATTGAAAAAGCCTAATAGGTCAGTGGCTTGTGTTAGACTAGTATAACACAAATTACCTTATTTGGAAAACTTATTATGATTAATGTAGATATTTTGCTTTGGAAACATATATTTTAAAAAAATATTTTAACTTCAATTTTTATTACCAACAAGTAAGTGTTTAACCAAATGTAATCATTTTGGATTATTATTATAACTCTATTGTCTTAAACTAAGTAACAGAAAAAGTGAAAAGCAACAAGTTTCTTTTAAAATTTAACGAACTATTTATGTAGAATACAAAGTGAAAATTTAAAAGAAACATAGTGATGTGAATTAAATCCCAGTCAGTTCTAAAAGTTTTATCACAATTCCACAAGTATAGAGTCTTCCAAATGAATTTCAGCTGTGTTACAAATGAATTCCAATCTTAAATGTGCTGATGTGCCATTAGCCTTGAATGTGCTATTGTGCCAAGTTGTTAATCTATCACAGTGGTATAATCCAGACTGTCATTGAGTGAATTCACAATAATTCCAAAATAGTGATTTAGTCCAAAAACTAATAAGTGCTTAGCAATTATAATTTTTAATTTAAATGAATAATTACTGTCAAATTAGAAGTGAATACAACTAAAATTGATTCTACAAATTATTATGTTAAGATATGAAATGAGTAGCTCTGATCTAAACATTAATATAAAGACTTAAGACACAATAAGAGAAATATGATGTGGGTCAAGTTCCCATCATATGCATACACATGTTTGCCTCTAGATTGATTAAAAAATGCAGACCTTAAACAAAACATCAGTAAACAACCTATTTATAATTTACAAACAAGACAAAAAGGCAGGTAAAACTTCTAGAACCTTGTAAAGTCAAAAGGTTATGTCAACATGTTTATATTATCTTAAAGTATATCTACTTTACAATTAATGGACAAAAGTGAGATATGTAATATGCTGTTTACAAAATGATGCTTACAATCTACAATCATGGGCAAAAATGAAACAAACAATAGAGATAAACATACCATTATATACAGTTTCATTTTCTTTTTCTTTGCTTTAACAACGCTTTTAACTTATTTATCAGATATATCATACAGAGGAAATGGGGTGGTCTGGCTATATCATGTAGATAATATTGGGTGGCCTAGCTATATCATGCAGATAACATGTGGTGGCCTGGTCATATCATGTAGATAATATGGGGTGACCTGGTTATATCATGTAGACAAAATGGGGTAGTCTGGCTATATCATGTAGATAAAATGGGGTGGCCTGGCTACATCATGTAGATAACATGGGGTAGATTGACTATATCATGTAAATAACATGGGGTGACCTGGCTATATCATGTAGATAATATGGGGTGGCATGGTTATATCATGTAGATAACATGGGAAGTTCTGGCTATATCATATAGATAATATAGTGTGGGCTGGTTATATCATGTAAATAATATAGGGTGGCCTGGCTAATGATGTAGATAATATGGGGTGGTCTGGCTATATTATGTAGATATTATGGGTGGCCTGGCTATATCATGCAAAATAAATGGGGTCAGTATCAAAGATATGTATTAAAAAAATAATTCTAAGTTTGATCTGTATTACAGATAAATAAATGTACTGAAATATAAATGCTTTGATTATACACAGTTACATTCTTTATTCATTCTTGGTTTTAATGTCATTTAGCTCATTATTGGCTACATATTGCAGTGGAAATGGGAATTAAGTGCCTTTTCCAAGGGCATTCCAAGGCAGCAAACCTGGGTTGGCATGGGTAAGTATCAAACCCAAGATCCTTGGATTACAAACCTGACACTCTACCAATTGAGCTGCCATTGTTTTCCAAAGAGTTATAGTAAATATTCAGGATGATTCCGTTTTTATTGCTTTCGTTCTTCCTTGTAATTGCATTGGTTTAGCAAATTTAATAGTGACCAAATTATATGAAAAGCATTTTGGGAAGTGGTTTATTTGATGAAAAGTATCAATGACTGGTGTGATGATGCTTGACAGATCAATTGTTCAAAAACAACCAACATGTGTACACAACAAGATGTTAATTGATACCTTACTGATTGAGTGTGGGGAGTTTAAGGGCAAATATGGGATGTCTTCTTAAGGTGTTATAAGTAATAAAGCTTCTGAAGCTTAGATGAAAATCATCTGACCATTATGGGAAAGGAGATATGATCGAGAGAAAAACCAATAAAATAGTTTGGCAAGTACACAAGAGTAAGTAGTGTGATTTTTTTGGTCATGTTTAATAACTATGATATTGTTATGTTTAATTGTTATGGTATTGTTGTTTGAATTATTATGGTATTGTTATATTTAATTATTATACTATTGTTATGTTTAATTGTTGTGGTACCGTTATGTTTAATTTTTTATGGAACATAATGTTTAATTGCTATGATATTGTTATGTTTAATTGTTATGACACTGTTATGTTGAATTGTTATGGTATTGTTATGTTTAATTGTTATGACATTGTTATGTTTAATTGTTATGTATTGCTATGTTTAATTGATATGGTATTGTTATGTTTAATTGTTATGATATTGTTATGTTTAATTGTTATGGTATTGTTATGTTTAATTGTTATGATATTGTTATGTTTAATTGTTATGGTATTATTCAAAGATGTTGTAGGAGGATTATGTAAGAGAAGCTGTGACATATTGTGTTCAATTCATGGCAAAATGTCGATACATTTGTTTTCTCCCATTGCTAAGAAACCCAATCTAAGAAATATAAACATCCAACAGTACTTGGATATCATAGTTTTAAGCCTGGGCAACTGGCTAACAAAGGTCCTGAGTTTGCACTGTGTGTTGCAGCGGTCCTGAGTTTGAATTGTGTGTTGCAATGTCGTGAGTTTGCATTGTGTGTAGGAAAGGTCCTGAATTTGCATCGTGTGTTGCAAATGCATATATCTTCTTTATTTCATGTACATAAATTCAGTTCAATCCCTTGATAAACTACATCAGTTAACAGTATTCATAAAAAAATAAATACATCATGTAGTTTTATTGTTTATTGACAGTCTAAAATAATTTTGTTTTTTAAATTTACAGTGACAAAATTTGCTAAGAGGCTGTTGGATCTTAGCCATGAAGAGATAGAAGTCCTTGAGGATGAAAGATGAGAATACATCTTAAGTCCAAGTCAAGAACTTCCTCTGTTGAATGAAAACAACTTTGGAGGACTATTGGAGTCGGCAACCATAAAAATCCAGCAACAGGAAATTGAAGCTGAAGTTCTTTGCAGGCTGAGCATAGTTGTCCCACCAATACAACATTCTAATGCTGATAGAGAGAGGACATTATCCATTTCTCATCAAATGCAAAGTGATTTAGGGGGAAATTGAGAGCCTGTTAAGTGTGACTAATCACAGTGAATGTCATCATCTATTGACAGCCTATTAAGTGTGTCTAATCACAGCAAATGTCAGCATCTATTGAGAGCCTGTTAAGTGTGACTAATCACAGTGAATGTCATCATCTATTGACAGCCTGTTAAGTGTGTCTAATTACAGCAAATGTCATCATCTATTGACAGTCTGTTAAGTGTGTCTAATCACAGCAAATGTCATCATCTATTGACAGCCTATTAAGTGTGTCTAATCACAGCAAATGTCATCATCTATTGAGAGCCTGTTAAGTGTGAATAATCACAGTGAATGTCATCATCTACTGAGAGCCTGTTAAGTGTGAATAATCACAGTGAATGTCGTCATCTATTGAGAGCCTGTTAAGTGTGTCTAATCACAGTGAATGTCATCATCTATTGACAGCCTGTTAAGTGTGTCTAATCACAGTGAATGTCATCATCTATTGACAGCCTGTTAAGTGTGTCTAATCACAGTGAATGTCATCATCTATTGACAGCCTATTAAGTGTGTCTAATCACAGCAAATGTCATCATCTACTGAGAGCCTGTTAAGTGTGAATAATCACAGTGAATGTCATCATCTACTGAGAGCCTGTTAAGTGTGTCTAATCACAGTGAATGTCATCATCTACTGAGAGCCTGTTAAGTGTGTCTAATCACAGTGAATGTCATCATCTATTGAGAGCCTGTTAAGTGTGTCTAATCACAGTGAATGTCATCATCTATTGACAGCCTATTAAGTGTGTCTAATCACAGCAAATGTCATCATCTATTGAGAGCCTGTTAAGTGTGAATAATCATAGTGAATGCCATCATCTACTGAGACCCTGTTAAGTGTGAATACTCACAGTGAATGTCATCATCAACTGAGAGCCTGTTAAGTGTGTCTAATCACAGTGAATGTCATCATCTGTTGACAGCTTGTTAAGTGTGTCTAATCACAGTAAATGTCATCATCTATTGGCAGCCTGTTAAGTGTGTCTAATCACAGTGAATGTCATCAGTGGCCACCAGACAGTGACCTTGTGAAGGAAACTAAAAATGCTGTTAGACTGTTTTTGTTAAATTCTTTTCAGTGAATTATAAGATAAACAATTCTTTCTTTTTTATTAAGTAACAATATAATGATTAACAGTAATTATCATTGTAACTCTTTCTTTTTTATTAAGTAACAATATACTGATTAACAGTAATTATCATTGTAACTCTTTCTTTTTCATTAAGTAACAATATACTGATTAATATTAATTATTATTGCAACATTGACATGAGAATCTAAAACTGATTTATTTTCAAAACTTTCTGTTTATTTTGAAGTAAGAAGGGACTACATATTATGGCAAAAATGAATTTAAGTTTTCAGTCCCCTTGAAGAACATAGAATTTATGTTGACACAACTCTACTAGTTTAGAAGCCAATCTATGGATCAAAATTTGTAAATTTACTGGTTTGGGATAATGGTTATGTGATATGAATGGTAGAATATGCTGGACAGTGATGGACAAGACCAGTAATGTATGCTGGTCAGTAATGGACCAACAGTAATCAAGACCGGTACTGTATGCTGGCCAGTGATGGACCAATAGTAATCAAGAAAAGTACAATATGTTGGCCAGTGACGGACCAACAGCAAACTGGACCAGTACTGTATGCCTGCCAGTGATAGACCACCAGCAAACAAGACCAGTACTGTACACTTGCAAGACTAATACTGTGTGCTGGACAGTGATGGACCAACAACAATCAAGACCAGTGCTGTATTATGGCCAGTGATGGATCAACAATAATCAAGACCAGTACTGTATGCTGGCCAGTGATGGACCAAGAATAATTAAGACCTGTACTGTATGTTGGCCAGTAATCAACCAACAGCAATCAAGACCAGTACTGTAAGTTGGCCAGTGATGGTCCAACAGTATTCAAGAAAAGTACTGTATGCTGGCCAGTGATGGACCAACAGCAAACAAGACCAGTACTGTATGCTGGCAAGGCCAGTACTGTATGCTGGCTAGTGATAGACCAACAGCTTTCAAGACCAGTTAGGAATAAGCTGGTGAGTTTCATGGAGGGCTGTGATAACTGAAACAATTTCAAACTTGCCCAAAATCTTGTACACGTTATATCCACTGTTAGCCAACTGTGTTATCAAGACTTCCAGGGTCTCAGTTGGAGATTAACTTCACTAAAGCTAGTTTCAAAACAACAGTGTGATACGTGTAACAGTTTCTAAGTTGGCCCCAATCTTTGA
This sequence comes from Megalonaias nervosa, assembly GCA_016617855.1. Lineage (NCBI taxonomy): Eukaryota > Metazoa > Mollusca > Bivalvia > Unionida > Unionidae > Megalonaias > Megalonaias nervosa. Next base: position 96,495 of record JAECUM010004481.1, read on the forward strand.
CACAGTATGTCCAATTTTAGCCAACTGAGCTATCAAAACTCACAGGGTCTCAAGAGACTACATATAGAAGCAAGCATCAGAACAATTGGGTGATGAGTGTACTGATTTTTAACTTGGCCAAAATATTGGACACTTTATGTCTACTGTTATCCATCTGAGGTATCATTATCTCCATGGTTTCAGTAGAGACTGACTTCATGGAAGCATGTATGATAACAATGATGTGAAAGTATAACTTCTAACATTTAGTCTATATGTTTAAAACAAGACAATTAAGCAACCATTCTGTTGATGTCAGAATTTTGTTCCCCAAATAAAAAAAACAGCTGAAAAAGGAATAAATGTAATAATAATAATAATAATAATAATAATAATAATAATAATTTTATTATTATTACTATTATTATTATTATTATTATTATTATTATTATTATTAATCAATGATGTAAATAATTAATAAAACACTTATTGGAAACAAAAAAATAATAGTTTCTTTGTGGTCCACATAACTAAAATAAATGGAAACTTACTCATAAAATAGCATACATGTATATTTTTCATCTTCCTCAATATTAGTATGTATGTACACGTACTTATTAGAGATTTCAATATTAATATCGCTGTATATGTGCATATCGGAGATTTCAATATTAGTATCTATTTATATGTACATATCAAAGAGTTCCATATTAGTATGTATGTACATATCAGAGAGTTCAATATTACTATGTAGATACATGAATATATCAGAGATTTCAACAGGACCATATTTGTTAGGCATAACACATTTTTCTATTAATTCTGTATTATTATGTATGTATGTATGAGATGATGATGATGATGATGATGATGATAATGATGATGTATCAAAGATTTTTTTAAAACTTTGATGAGGGTAACTCTGTTAGTATAATATACTATTATCCCTTGATTCCCACAGGATAAACAAACTATTGTATATACAAGAGAGAAAAGAAAAATTAAAAAAAGATACAAAATACAAAACTTACAAAAATATTTTAATAATAATAATAATAATAATAATAATAATAATAATAATAATAATAATAATAATGATAATAATAATAAAGCATGCTTAAATACATTTAGGATAAAAGCGCTTCAAAATGATCATATTTGCCAGGCATGACAGACATATAAGCCTAAATGACTGTTTGCAAGCTTGATTCATTGGACGTGGTGTCCATAATTATTTCTATGGCATTGTTTTGTCATGTAGTCTTATTGGTGAGATACTATTACCGGATGATGTATCAATAAATTGGACATGGTATCCATAATTGTACTATGGCATTACTTGGCCATTGTATTTTAGGGATGGGATGCAATTAACTAATGATGCATCAATAAATTGGACATGGTGTCCATCAATAAATTAGCCATGTTTGACTCATTATTATTTATGTGTATAGATATGTTGTTGTTGTTGTTGTTATAGGGTTTAACGCCATTTTTCAGCACAAGATAGGCTATACATGGCGGCCAGTATTAATGGTGGAGGAAGAACCCTGGAAAATCCCGGGAAGAACTACCGACCCACGAGAAGCTACTGGCGGGCTTTCTCACGTACCCACGTTAGCCGAGCCTGGACTCGAACTCACGCAGACAGAGGTGAGATGGCAGTGATCCGTAACGGTCAGCGCTTTAGACCACTCGGCCACTCGGGGCCCCTGTATAGATATGTATTGTATTGTAAGTTGTGTATCATGATATGTATTGATGGGCATATTGTTTCACCCCATGTTGTGTTTGGTTATGTATTGATATGTATTGTAATGTACACTGTATATCATATGTATAGATATGTATTGTAGTGTACATTGTATACCATATGTATTGATATGTATTGTAATGGACATTGTATACCATATGTATTGATATGTATTGTAATGTACATTGTATATCATATGTATTGATATATATTGTAATGATCATTGTATATCATATGTATTGATATGTACTGTAATGTACCTTGTATATCATATGTATTGATCTGTATTATAATGTAAATTGTATATCATATGTATTGATATGTATTGTAATGTACATTGTATCTCATATGTATTGATATGTATTGTAATGTACATTGTATACCATATGTATTGATATGTATTGTAATGTATATTGTACATCATATGCATTGATATGTATTGTACATTGTATATCATATGCATTGATCTGTATTATAATGTAAATTGTATACCATATGTATTGATATGTATTGTAATGTACATTGTACATCATATGCATTGATATGTATTGTACATTGTATATCATATGTATTGATCTGTATTATAATGTAAATTGTATATCATATGTATTGATATGTATTGTAATGTACATTGTATCTCATATGTATTGATATGTATTGTAATGTACATTGTATCTCATATATATTGATATGTATTGTAATGTACATTGTATCTCATATGTATTGATATGCATTGTAATGTACATTGTATCTCATATGTATTGATATGTATTGTAATGTACATTGTATCTCATATGTATTGATATGTATTGTAATGTACATTGTATATCACATGTATTCATATGTATTGTAATGTAAATTATATAGCATGTTCATTAATATGTGAAATAGAAATATCATTTCACCCATTTTGTCTTTGGTTATTGTATTTTGTCATTTGTTCAGACAAAAAGACAATAGAAGACTAGAAAACCTTATCTCATGGACATATGAAAGCTCTATTTTTCAGTCATTGTCCCTGGCTCAGTACTATGAACATAACAGTGGTCCCTCACACCATGTGACTGCTCAACGTCCTATATTTCAATGGTCCCTCACACCATGTGACTTATAAAAACTCTATATTTCAATGGTCCCTCACACCATGCAACTTATGAAAACCCTATATTTCAATGGTACCTCACGACATATGACTTATGGAAACCCTGTATTTTAATGGTACCTCACACCATGTGACTTAAGAAAAACCTGTATTTCAATGATTGCCCTAGGGTTGGGTTTGATATTATACAGTGTAGCAACACAGGTAGGTTATTTAGTGTAAGGCTTTTGGTTTGGTTTGGTATTGTACAGTGTAACAAGACAAATAGGTTGTTTAGTATCAGCATCTCAGCTGTGTATTGCCGTTTATCAGACCTTTAAAATAAAATATTGTGTTGACATGGCCATATATTGTGTTTCAGCAGTCTATCAAAATGTATTGGACATTTAAAAGAAAATAAATACTGACATATTCATATATTGTGTGTCAGTGGTCTATCACCATGTATTAGACCTTTATAATAAAATATGGACTGCCATGGTCATATATTGTGTCAGTGGTCTATCACCATGTATTAGACCTTTATAATAAAATATGGACTGCCATGGTCATATATTGTGTGTCAGTGGTCTATCACCATGTATTAGACCTTTATAATAACATATGGACTGCCATGGCCATACATTGTGTCAGTGGGTATTACCATGAATCAGACCATTACAATAAAATATGTACTTGTACTGACATGACCATATATAGTGTCAGTGGTCTATCACCATGTATCAAACCTTTATAATTAAATATGTGCTGCCATGGCCATATATTGTGTGTCAGTGGTCTATATCCATGTATTAGACCTTTACAATAAAGCATGTACTGACATGGCCATATATTGTGTGTCAGTGGTCTATCACCATGCATCAGACCTTTACAATAAAATATGTACTGCAATGGCCATAATTGAAAAGGAAAATAATGCTACCTACAACAAATGACATTTACTATCATCTTCCTAAGATTTGCTGATCCAGCAAAGCATTACTGCCAGATTTGACCAGAAATGCCCATCAGTGAACAATTATCCAGTTTGGAGGTGGCAAGTCATTACTGTCAGACTTGACCAGAAATGCCCATCAGTGAATAATTATCCAGTTTTGAGGCAGTAAGTCATTACTGTCAGACTTGATCAGAAATGCCCATCAGTGAATAATTATCCAGTTTTGAGGTAGTTAAGTCAGCTTGTTGATAAGTTGTACTGATTGGTAAAAGCAGTGAGTGGTATAAATTACCGTTGTTGGTTGAAATTCTTTATTAAAATGTTCTGAAGGAAAAAAAAAAATTCATTTCATCAATAAATAGTTTGTGAAGAAACATGTGAAGTAATTCCAGAATGGAATACACTTCCTGGTACATTTAATAATTAAGTATATACATGTTTTCCTTTTTAGTGCAGCAGCAGGGAGGGTGAACAGACCAATTTGCATGAGACCTTATTTATGAAAAATAATGCTTCGAACGAAAATGAAATCTCAACGTCAATAACGTTAACCAGCACCTCTAACTTTGCCTCGTAGGAAAACCTGTTGGGTTAGCTTGCTATGTTACTGCGACGACGATTTTGTATTTCATCGTTACGTGGTCGCGTTTACGTGTTAGTCACTTTTGTTGGTCGCACCCTCTCTGCTGCTGTGGTTTTTATTCAAATATTATATCAAGTCCGTTACGATATCTCGACCTCGGATCATGCAAATTTATTGTTATAAAACCAAACGGGGTAGCTTGCGCTTTTGAAAAAAGTGTTTGAACTTAATCATATCCATATCCCCTGAACACCAAGTATAATAAATATTTCGCAGCGTATGATTATCAACTCCGTTAAACACAACTAAAATATTACAGTTATCTCTGATCACTTTTGGAATTTGTGTATAACGCTGTGTAACATAAATCACGTCTGTATTTTTATGTCTACCTCGAGAAAATATCCTAACTGGATTTGATTGTTTGTCCAGCATGACATCATCGTACACTACTAAATTATTAATACTTCCATCTATATCATCTACAGATGGCGCTTCATCAATATCAGTTATAAAATCAATAACGTCTCTGTCTTCATTTAACGATTTTGTATTTTCATTAAAATCTTTAAGTACTTCAAATCATAGCTGGTCATCTACAGATGGTGCTACTAAATATAATTTATCCCACTTCAGCCACCTCATTATCAGATTAAGCAATAATTGCGTCTTCCCACTTCCAGATGGACCTATTATTATCATTCTGATAGAATTCGGTAGTGCCGGGTGATGCTTTACTGTCTCTTGTTTTCGTGTCGTAGAAAAGTCAATTAGATCCATATAATAAATAATATGAATTTATATTGTGTTCGATGCAGGGCAGCCACGTTCACCACTGGATTAACGACAATAATAACAAAAAATAAAAAGCGCGCACTGACAGGTAAGTGTGAAAAGTGTGGCACAAAAAAAATATAAATTTATTTCAAGTACAGCGACGGGAGGTGATATCACCGCTTTGTTGGGAAAATTACCAGGATTACCGTGGGCGAAATATCCCGGGGAAAAACACTTACCGGGTTATAATTATTGTGGGCCAGGAACTCGTTTAGATATTCGTCTTGACAATCAAGATCAACCTCGGCCTGGTGAATATCCCGTAAATGGAATCGATCAAGCATGTTACGTTCACGATATTGCTTATCGAGATAAAGATTTACAACAACGACAGCTCGCTGATGTAAATTTAATTCATGCCATAAACGCTGTAAAAAATAAATCGTTTCGAGAAAAATTAGCTGCTTTCATGGTAAAGTCTGGCATGAAAGGTAAAATAATGTTAGGGGCTGGGTAATTAATTACATGATTATTATAATGGAGTCCATTTATTATTCCCCGAGAGGATATTGGAGAGGTAAAGCAGCGATTAGTAAACTTGCTGAAGCTGCAAAAGTCTCACATGCTGTTGCTGTAGCGTGGTTAGCACGATAGGCAATATGGCAAATCTATCTACGTCCACCTAAAAAAAATTCAGTACGCGTATTTTGATGTCAGTGTTCCCAACGAAGTTCATCAAGGAGATATTTTGTTTTTACCACACGATACTATTAAAACACGTGGACGTAAATCACGCACATACAAATACGCGTTAACTGTCGTTGATGTTCCAAGTAGATATAAAGAAGCGGAACCACTATCAATAAAGACAGCAACTGAAGTTGCATCTGCGTTTGAACGAATGTATCAACGAAGATCAGGACCACAAGGTGGTCTACGATGGTCACAGTTGCTACAAGTTGATCCTGGTAAAGAATTTCTCGGTGCAGTATCATTTCTGATGAAAAAAAACATAACGTTAAAATCAGACGAGGACACATTGCAATTCATCGTGATCAGGCAATAGTTGAACGATTTAATCGAACACTTGCTGAGCGGTTATTTGGATACCAGTATGCAAAGGAAATAATTCAGGCAGATACAGGATCTCGCGAATGGGTTGCTAGATTACCAAGTGTGATAGCTGCGTTAAATAATGAGATTACTCGTGCAACTTCTATGAAACCTGTTAATGCAATTACAAGGAAACATATACCCCGTAGCGATGGTTACGGACAACGACGTGACTTTTCAAAACAGTCAGTGTTAGGTAATGTGACTGTAAGATATTTATATGAACCTGGTGAACTTGAAGGTGGTAGAAAAAGAGCAACTGATCCTATCTGGAGTGTGACTACACATAAAATTTCTAGCGTGGTAAGGTCCACTGGTAGACCTGCCATCTACAGACTCGATTCAACTGCTCCTCAACGTGGATTTGTGCGTGAACAATTATAAGTAATTCCTGAGGACACACAATTACCACCGCGTTCACTTTTGTAAATTGGAACCCCTGCGTCGATTGCATTCAAAACATGTCAGTGTGACATTATCACGTGTATGACCAAGATCACTATTAATTCTGTCTACAGTGAACTGTCTTGGATTATTACTCGAATATTCCCATAGCATATTACAGTTACAACTTGCACAATGATTATTCTGTCGTTGTTTTAGCGTCATAATAAATTCAACATCAATATTAAAATCGCGATTATTTTTTTTTGTCACATTGCTTATAACCAAATAGTTTTTTCTTATTACGCCAACAACAACTTCGTTGTTGTCGCTAGGAGTTTGATTATTATTTTTTTGTGGATTCTATGACAACTCTATGCAGTTGAGATATTCTCCTGACTCTAGATACTGCGAGATAAACTAAATTTGACCATTCGATTCTATCATCGACAATCCAGAGATTTGTATCAGTAATAGTTAGTCCTTGTGACGAATGAATCGTTATGGCGTATCCCAATTTCCGCGGTGAGTTATTCATACTCAACGCGCTCTCAACAACATCAACATCAACCAAAACAATATCATTCAATACAAGATTTTGTTTTTCATTTGTTCCTGGAATTTCAACTTCAATATTCTGTCGTCGAGTATCTGCTGTGCGATAACATAATGGTACAGGTAACATTGGAAATCTTTCCTTTTGTAACAGAAATAATTTCTCTTGCAATTCATCACGAACTATTTTTCTACTCGAAACTATCAAATTATTTGGTGTCCATAAATTTCAAAAATCGTTCACAGGAGTTTCCGGAATTATTTCACGCATTATCTCACATTGTATTTTATCTGGCAGTAGTCTGATTAATCTTTTAAATTCTTTCAGAGGTTCATCAATAGCTCTATGATCATCATTTATTTCTTCATAATAATCCACAAATGATTTTAACCACTCATGTGGAGACTGCTCAACGAAAGGTGGTGGTTGACCATGATCGCCGCACATAATTACCGCAGTATTTTTTGTCAGTAACCAATCAAGAAATATTTTTAATGTTTTTAACGATACTGTACAAACCTCATCCCAGATGATGATTTTGGGAATATATTTTTCACCCATTCGCTCAGGTGTCCACGTATCTCCACACCATCTGAAGAAACTATGATAAGTTTGAGATTTTACTCCTCGTTGTTTTATTTCTCTTGCTAGTCTGTGTGTAGGGTGTCAACACAATCATGTCCGACGACAAAGTCGTCAATGAAGAAACTCTGCCGAAATAATTCAATCGCACGTGTTATTTTACCAGATCCTCCAGGTCCACTGAGATAAATAGTTTTATGTCTAGACACGGGATCAAATACACATGGTGATGTTGATACTGATATTTAATTGTCATTACCGTAATATATTTCTTTGATATCAACGTCTGCTGATTCAGAATAGTCAAGTATACTTTCTTGTTTTATTCGCCATGATCCCCATTCGCCGCTACCGAGTAACGGTTTTACCAAATCCATACACTCGCTCTTTATATAAAATGAATCCGTAGCAACTCTGACAGCGTAACAAGGAAATCTATTTATCATCGATAATAAATTTATAGAAACGTAAGCGAGCATAGAAGATCTTAAATGAGTAAATTGTGGTGACTCACCATCGATATAACTCACGATTGTACCTAGTTTCGTTCCGGCTGACAAATAAGCGTTACTTCTGCTTATAAATGTTCCTTTGTTCGTTGAATCAGTAATTATAAAATCTAACTCAGCATCATCCATGATTAATCTTGTACAATGTCGTTTATGATCATATGATCCTCCTTGAGTAAACTTACCGATTATTTTTCTACCGAGATCATTTGCAACTTTATTTTCATAATCAATTTTATCCCAATCTTCGCCTGACCCTGTCAGGGGTGAATGTTTCTTTTGTTGTGGTAACCAAACTTGTTTCTGCGAATGATATGATATAATAGCTTCACTTACGCTCAACGACACTAAGATTCCCTCATCAAGCATGTATCGTAATAGCACTATTGGAACCCAATATTTTTCTGAGAAATGTCTACCAAACCATGCATAAACGATCGGATGAAGATTATTACAAAACTTAAATGATTTTACATAAGCAAATCCAGTTAAATCAAAATCTGGTAATGGTCCATTTATCGCAACTCTTGTCATTTCGTGTGTGGGATGTCCGAATCGATCAAAATATTCAGAACAGTCTCCGTATCCAAGAAAACTTCCAGGATAACACGCAACCATATCAACGGATATAACTTTACGATGATCGTATCGGGTATTCCATAATCCGCCATGTCCATATTCAACACAACTTTTCTGAACATCTTCAAGGAATTCTGATCGTGTTGGTTTCCATGAATGTTTATCTTGAGCAAAGTGAGCAGCAACTGATGGAACTGTAAAACAATTATTTAGTAATTGTTCAACTTCAGAATTATATTCACGCCAAAGGCGTTGTGCAAGATTCTTCATTTCTTCATGGAGGGATTCTCTACGGTAAATATCTCCGTTAGGTTTTACAAACTGATCGTAATATGCGGATTCTGAACTCTGAAATAACCAAACAGATACAGGGTCGCTTTTACTGATATCGCTGATAGCATCAAATATACAATCTCTATAAAATTTAACTGTCCTGTCTCGTGGAAATATTTTTACAGCATCAGTCCATGCATGTGCGTTATGATCAATGATTGTTATTGGAGCTCCTCTTGATGGGTATTTTGACGCTTATAAAATCTCTCCGGTTAGTGTTTTTACTGTTATTGGAAATTTTATTTTTTTTCTAGCTTAGCAACGTCGCTGATAGATGTTCCAGTATCTTTAACTGTTTCTGCCCACTCATTTATTTTTGTACGTCTTAGATCAGTTAAACCGTTTCCGCGTATTGCTTTTGAGAAATGTTCCATAACTCGCTCAGCTACGCAGTTTAGTCTCTTGACAATTTCATTGGTTTGAGATTATCAACGCTAGGTTTATTACTTAGCGGATGTATCGCATAGTTAACCGCAGTGACAGGATACGCTCGTTCATAATACGGTTTATCAATACCGGTCAGTATTCCTGGTTTTGATTGTTTATTTAATGTAACAGTATTATTTCCAGCATGAAGCCGTACAGGTTCACGTTTATCACGAATAATCCAAGTGTCATCATCTGTCTGCACAATAAATTTTACTAGAATAATATATCTCTGATTGTCGAGATAGTCAATAATATTTTTACCTCGTTCGTCGCTCATTCTAGCGTCAACAACGCCTTTGTTGTCGTTCATAATCCTGAATGTCGACCAAGTATGAGCCTCACCATCATTGCGAAATTCTTTTTTACCTTCACGGATACGATCGGTTATATCACTATTTATCAAAGCCAGATCTTGCATCGAAAAATTAAATTCAGATTTTGGTAATTTGTCAAGATCAAATCTTGCGGTGGAAGGTTCAATTATGGATAATCTCTCAAACTCCTCCATACTATATTTAAGACAAATATATGTTTAATTAAACTTTAATTATATATATATAATATTCAAACAAACAATAAATGCCGATGGCTTATGATTGGATTTTCAACTCCTTGTAATAAACCATGCATGAATGAATTCTGTGGCCAACACATGCAAAGCTATCGTAGAGGTAGTCTAGGACCAAAACCGTGTTTACGATGCGGTGTTGGAGTCAGAGGAGAAACCCAGTTGTGTGTAAAGTGTGGTGGTAAAAGATACAGAGAGCTGAAACGATATTGTGATAAGAAGTCGTCAGGTGAATCTCCGTTAAAAACCGCTGAAGACTATCTGGCCAGATTTCAAAATAATCATTTAAACAAATAATATTATATATAAATGGAGCAAAATGAATTTGTTAAACATCCCACCATGACCAATTATGAAGCATCTCCTGATGATGTCATCAGAAATTGTCAAAGGAAAAAAACAGTCGGTACTGTTGATAATGCTGGTTATTTTAGATTTACTATTGGAAAAAAAAAAGATATCGCTCACATAGGTTTGTATTTGAATGTTTTCATGGGGTCATCGAAGATGGACTTGTACTTAATCATATTGACGGTAATAAAAAAAAAAAAAAACTCTTTATGTAATCTTGAAGTTGTTACACCAAGTCAGAATTCTACACTTGGAAACACCGGCATTAATTCTAAGACTCCTAGGTCGGTTATATCCATAAATACAGAGACTGGTGAAGAGAGAATTTTTAATTCCATAAACACGGCTGCTAAATATTTTGATATTTGTATGCCTTCAGTACAACGTGTTGCAAATAATATTACTAAATCAGCGTTTTCGAAAAAATTAAATCAAAGAATCACGTTCCGATATATACAATGAAGCGAGATAAATCCGTCATCACTGATAGAGCAATCAAGTAGTTGTCTCCGTTTTTTTAGTTATTGCCTATACATATTCAGTGATAAGAATCCGTTATCACTGATAGAGTAATTGAGCAGTTATTGTACTACAGTCTAATCGTAATACTTAAATATCTCTCCAGTCCAAACATCTCAACAATATTACAGAAAATATATCCTCAAACAAACATAAAAACCTCAGCCGTGATATTATATCACAGGCCGATATTGTACACATATAGATCACAGCAGACGACATGCATCATTGTAGTAGGCGGAATATACCAGAACAATATCGATCCATGCATTCATTGCTAGATAGTTCTGCCTTGACTGTATGAAGAGGCTTGAAAATACAGTATTTTAACAAGGCAGAAACGGCAGAAATATATAAAATTGCAGATTTTATTCAGAATCAAAATATTCTTTCGGTGTAGAAATTTGCCGTCCATGACATTATCACGGATACTGGTAAATACGAGTCCAGAGTTATCACGTGTGAGACAGTGCGAGTAGTTATATACTTAAATTTAACAGCATATTCATATGAACTCCGATAGCCGTGTGGTTAAGGCGTCCGAACTTTGTTCGGAGTGCGGGTCCACTAGTGTAAACGCTGCGTGTTCGAGTCTCCAAAAATGCTAAAGATATATTATCTTGCATTCGGCGACAGATGCTATTATAATGGGGGGGGGGGAGAATTTCCTCGACATCCACAACAGACAAAATACACTCTCCTATCATACCACCACGTGGTGGGTTAACTTTTGCACTCCCCGGGGTTTGTGTATGGGGGGAGAGTGTACAAAATGTGTTGGACGTAGACAAGGCTCCCCCGTCATCATCATTTGTATATATTCATAATCATAATCATACAATTATCTCAACAAAAAAAAACAAACAATCATCTCAAAACAGTCCTCTCTGAGGACTATTTACTTTTATTTTTATTCAAAATTCAGATTCAGAATATATTTT
>JAECUM010004482.1:0-94371 GCA_016617855.1 Megalonaias nervosa
TATATATTTCATGCCAGATATTGGCAAAGAAAATGACAGTGAAATGAAATCTTTGCTACTCAAGTTAACTTTTGGTTTTCAATATTTCAAGTATCAGAATGGGTAAATGAAATATATTTTTTAGTTTAAATTATGATCAATGTGTTTAGTAAAATCTGCTTGGAGTATAAACATAAATTTTATTCCTGTGTCTGGATTAAAAATTTAAGTCGACTACAATAGCCATGTTGCAATTGTTCTATGCAAATTCAAACCTTTTCATTTTCCTCATTTTTTTCTACCCCAAAATGATGCATAAATGTCGAAAATAAATTACAACAAATCACTATCACATCTATAACCAACAAAAGGATACCATTATTTTGTATGTGAATGGCGCAATATGCGAGCAGTGTGGTTAACAAAATGTGTGTAATGAATGAGTATATGTTGACCCTTAAAGTCTACCTTGTGATCTAGGTAGATGATTTCCAATAACCCTGTACAATAGTGTCAATAAAGTTTTAAAACAAAAATGCCCCTGCTCAAACGGTGCATTATAACCTGAATGCTGAGCATGGCTGATGTTATAAAATCACACGTTAAACCAATTCAGTTAATCTAGTCCTGTAACAACAAAATATCTGCACAATATTAAAGTTGATGTACCATTGCCCTAATTGTCTTTATTAATCACTGACAAAGGCAAATAAACATTTGGAAATTTACACTGAACTATTTACGCTGAAATGAGTGTATGTGAAGATCTAATCCATAATTTTTTTAAAAAAAGATAGAAATCCAAATTTTATTGTCTGCCATCCACTTAACTCATTTGTGATTTTGCATCAAGCTGGCTAATTTTTCATTCATCAAATTCTTAAAAATCTGACTTGCCAGTAACTATATTTTTTTTAAATTTCGGCTTTATATAAACTGACTGGCTTCAATTTGTGTAAGGCATGGAATAGATATCTTTTGTGACTTGAGTGGTGGGTTTTTCTTCAGTTTCCGATCAACGTTCTCTTACAAATTAACCAGATGGAATTATTTTCATTTGGGGTGGGGGAGACAGATTATAACTATTATTGTATTTGTTTCATAAGGTTGGCAAAAGTTTTATCCATCCGTTTAATAAATGTTACCATTCCGATAGTGTACACTGACCTTGGCTTATGATTGTGCATATCACCAACAATTACATTGCTACTACTCTGCTACAGTCGACTGTAATTAATGTTTGTTCAATGCACGTCTTGATAAAATTTGATTTCTTTTTAACCCAATGTAGACTTAAAATTTTTAACTTTGTTAAAACAAAATTTTAATGTGCCAAGATTCCTGGTGATGTAATATTTCTTACAGTATGTTGTGTGACTGCCCTATTTTGTTCTGCTTGATAATATATTGGCAAAAAGTACATTGACGTATTGCATCATAATATGGGTGTGTGACAGAGAGAGGAGGGGAGTGAGTGTCAACAAATAAATGAGAGAGATAATATCCAATAGTAATGACAACTAACTCATGATTTGGGTGGGATGTCCGAGAGAGAGAGAGACAGACAGACAGACATACCTCATTATGATGTTTATTTGAATATCTTTAAACAAAATAGAAATCTTAAGTTTGACTGCTCCACTCTCCACTGCATAAAGCTGATACGTTTTTCATTCATCGAATTGTTACAAATATATGATATGCCAGTTGCTGGCTTTTTACTTTTTATTTTTATATCTAAACTGAATTGCTTCAGGTTGTGTAAGGTGTGGACCTTTTTTGCAACTCTCTGTAGCAGTCTCAAGGTATCTGAGATGTATTAAATTGTAAGGTGTTAATTTTTTTTAACCAATGGTGTAACAGTCTGACCAACTTTTTATCCAAAGTCCGGTGAATTTGTTACAAAAATTGTGTTTTGCTTTAGATTTAAGACATGTCGTGCAAAATATTATTGCTGATACCCAAGCTGAGATTTTGTTCTGATAAACCTGTGAATTTGTGTGGCTCCCTTCTAAAAGCCACAGCGTCAGGTTTTTTTGTGACCTGTCAAAATTGTTATGGGGTATAATGCCATTTTTCAGTACATGATATGTGGAGGCCAGTATAACTGGTGGAGGAAGAACTGGGCAATACCCCGGGAAGAACCACCGACCGACAAGAAGCTACTGGCAAGCTTTCTGTACCTACATTGGCCAAGCCCAAAACTCAAATCCACACAGACAAAGGTGATATGGCAGTGATCCATAACGGTCAGCACTTCAGACCACTCATCCACTCAGGGGTCCCCTGCCCCAGAAATAATTTTCACCAAACTAAATATTGACTAACATTTAAGAATTGGACCTGCATGAAGTTAAAATAATTTTCCTGGTAAAACTGAGTTTCCATTTTGAGGTTAATTTTTTCATGACACATTGGATGAACTTTCAAGAGAGAAAGGGGTATGGGGTCAATAGATATTTCATTCATCATCTTGTGTGGGCTTGTTTTTTTTGTGGGGGGGGGGGGTTGTAGGTCTTTTTGCAAAAGGTTGGACTAAGTTTCATCAGTTTCTGAGAACTCATCATTTAAAACCAATGGAAATCGAGTTTTACTGTCCCCTACTAGTTGTGTTTTTGCATAAGGCTGGCATATTTTTCATTAATCAAATCCTTACAAATATATGACGTGCCAATGCTTTTTTAAAAATTATATATTTTATATATATAATCTGTTTTGAGTTTGTACAAGATGTAGAAAAGACATTTTCCTGATGTGGCGATCTAAAGGCATCATAAGTGCTACCACTTTTTTTAACCGATCGGGTAGCATATTCTGAGTGACTTTTTATCCAAAGTCAGGTCACTTGTTACAAGTGTTTTGCCTTAGATTTAAGACAGTAGTAGTGCACAATATTACAGCTGATACCACAAAGCTATGAATTTTTTGTGGTAAAGTTGTAAATTTGTGCATGGGGGTGGGAGTGGAGATGAAAGCTACATACAAGGTCAATTCTTTCTTTTTAGTGACACATTGGATAGAAATTTTATTCGACAAACCAGGTATTGATTGCAATATTTCACAATTTGGCCTGTATGAAATTATGCTTATTTTCTGGTAAAATTGTGAGTTTCTTTTTCTTTCAACGGCAAAACTAATGTTCATTTTTTGTGACACATTGGATAAATATTTTTTGTCATCAAGCAAAAGGTTGATTGCAACATCTTTCCATCATTTAGTGAAATGTTTCAAGAGTGGGGAAATATGGGGTTAAACAGTGTCACTCATTATTGTGTTGTTTTTTGGTGGGTGGGTGGGGGTTTTCAAGTTGCAAAAGGTTTGAGAACTTTTCATTCTGATGAACATCAACAAACGTGTCAGACGGGATTATTTTCATTGGGGGGTGGGGGACACATTGTCAAGTATCAATGTACTCCCATATGTGTTTGCACAAGGTTGGTAAATTGTTTATTTATCAGTTTAATAATGTTATCATTCTGATAGCATACACTGACCTTGCTAACGATTTGGCATTTTGCTCCATTTCTGCCTGTACTGCAATTGGCTGTAATTTTTGTATTGCTTACTCAATCCAGGGCTTGCAGATAGATAATTTCCTTTTTACCTCGTGTACATTAAAACATTTTGTGGCATTGTTTAAAAAAGTTTCAGCGTGCTAAGATTTCTGTTGGTATTATTGTAAAGTTGCTGCCCTATTTTGTTCTGTTTGATAAATACACTGACCTAAAGTACATAGAAATAGTGCATTGTAACATGGGTGTATGACGGGGCTAGGGGTGGTATGACAAGTCACCACCCATCAAATAGAGATTTTACCGATCAGTAATGACAGTCAGTCCCCTGATATAGGTCTGAGAGAGAGAGAGAGAGAGAGAGAGAGAGAGAGAGAGAGAGAGTACATTATGATGTGGGTTTATGCATGCTTGGAAAGAAAATAAAAATCCAAGTTTTACTATCTCCCCACCAATCCACCCACCCCGGTGTGTTGTTTTGCACAAGGCTGGCATATTTGTTATTCACCATACTCATACAAATCTATGACAAGCCCTTTGCAAATATTGTGATATGCCTTAGATTTAAGACACATGATGCAAATATTATGTTTTGCCTTAGATTTAAGACACATGATGCAAATATTGTGTTTTGCCTTAGATTTAAGACACATGATGCAAAGTACTATAGTCAATACCCAAGTCAGGAATTTTCGGTTTTCTGGTAAAGTTGTGAAGTGGGGGGTTACTGATTACAAAAAATATCTGAAAGTGGGCAAATAGCATCGGAATGCATTCAAAGTCAAAAGAAAAACAACATGTTATAATAATGTTTTAAAAGACTTTGAATTATGTCATACCAATTGTGTTTGTGTGATGATGTTTTTGTTTTCACTGTTTCAAACGGCAAAACTGAGTGATCAATTTTTATTTAACTTTAACCCATTGTGTAAAGATCATTTCTTGAATATTTTTCTTGAATAAATGATCAATTATTTTGACGGTGACTGTAATATTCTCTTAGTCTTTAAATATACGTTAGAAGAAAAACCTTTCTTAAAGATTCCCCTTTGAAGTTTTCGGTACATATTTCTCTCTAAAACAAAATTTGTATAAGCATGAGCCATACATTTAATGCAAAAAGGTAATCCCGGCGCGTGGTGTTTATCTTATATGTGCGATGAATGTTTGGCGCCTTTTCAAATTTCTGTTTCGAATAAATTGAAAATAAAACGAACAGGAAATGAAAAGGCACCTGTGTGCATCGCGCACTTTGCACAGGCAACCAGTCGGGTATATATATATATATACTGATCTTTCCTTATTGGTTGAAAAAATTAATTTTAACACTTTAGTAAATGAATCTGCTTCAGATGATTTTAGAACACTGCCAGAGGGAGTCGCAAAAAATTGTTTACACCTTAGGTAAGTAGAAGTCAGTCCGTTTACAAAAATGAACTACAGTACTGGCATGTCATGTATGCAAAAAATGGATAAAAGAAAACTATGTAAATGACACTGGATTGTTTTCTGGCAAACCGAGCTGAGTAACAGTAAAATAGAGAATTTTATGATATACATAATTAGCTTGTATTGTTTACTTGACCTTTTGCCTATGATTGAAGATAGAGTTTTAGTGTGTACCTGATTTTTGTATTGTTTGTGAGTTGTAAATAGGTATTTACTTGGGTTTGGGTTTCAAGACCCAGTTTGATTATGGTCTTAGAAGGTTCTTGAAACGAACTACTAGTAATTACAGTTTGAGGTAATTTGACATTAAGATGATCGAATTCTTTTTAGAAAATTTCATTGCAACATACTGTCAAGTGGCGATGTAATAAGGTTGAGATCAACAAGATTATTCATTCCTGTTTTAATGTCAGTCTTTGTGGAATCAGATATAATTTGAGAGGAATTATTTATTTAAATTATTCATAGGAATTACAAAGTGCTCATTGACATTTTGGACTAAACATTACTTTAGGATTATTGTGAATTCATTTAAAGACATTCTGGATTATAGCATTGTGATACAGAAAGACTATTGGTACATCTGCTCATTGAATGCTATTGGTACTGTTACGTGTAGGCTCGTACAATAATAACAAGAGAAAAGAGTGAAGTCAACAAGCTTTGTATATTTTAACAAAATAATTTATTTCCCTAGAAAACAATGTAAAAATTGGAAATAGGACTTAACAGTTTGTGAATATAATCCAAAATTTAATCCTAAGAATGAAAAATACAAGTCCTATCACTAAATAGTTCTAATGTTACGTATCGGCTCGTTCAAAGTAACACAAAGAGTGAAGACAACAAGCTTTGTAAATTTTAACAAAAATAATTTATTTCCCTAGAAAACACGGAGAGAAGGTAAATATGTGAAAGAAGACTTACGATTTACGAAGAAGATCCAAAAAATTGTTCTAAATTTGTGAAAACACAAGTCCTGTGAATAAACAGTTCTAAATTGATACAGTCTGAATCTCAGTTCCGTTCCAAGATGGCGGATGATGACGTCAGACGAAGGCTAACACAAAATGTCCAGAATTTTCACTGTAAAGCACAATTTGTATTGTTCTGTTCCGATTTAGAAATAATTTCAACAAATGTCTTTGTCCAAAGCCAGTAGGGTTGTTCTCCAGGGAAAATAATTATTTAGAAAGCAGATGAAATACAGCTACCACCACTAACAACACACATGTTGTTCCTCGTACGAATGCGCAACTCTTTCCAGCACAGAAATACCTTTCTTAAGGTATTATAAACTCTGTAAGATGTTATGATGTGACTCTGAACTACGACTGACTACGATTACGACTAAACATTTCTTACAGGTAACCGAGCATTTAAAACAAGCTAATGCGTCATTACATGTACACACGCATGAAGAACACGTGTGATTTCGAAATCACTCTGGGTATTACAAAAGCGTAAACAAGTAATTACGTGGTCACAGCCAATCATTTACATAGCTCTTTCTCACTGTTTACTTGATATGAAAAACCGTCATGCAAAAATCGTGCTTACACGAGTCACATTTACGTTTTCATTAAATACGATGTTTCTAACATACTATTAGACCCATGCAAACATAACCATCATAATAATAATAACTACATTTAATGATGTAAAAATGATATAAAAATGAAACAAAGAATTAGAAGAATTTAAATTTTAACACATATGTAATTTAACTACAGGGTCGTAACACTAATAGAATCCAGGTTCGAATCTCGACGACGTTCCAATATGGAAGGCGATGACGTCAGATGTGGCCGTTGTACAAATGGCAACAATTCCTCAATTGAATAACAGTTTATGTTTTCGTAAAACTCCAGAATAAATTTCCACTGAATTTCTTTCTCCCAGAATGTTTATAAAAATAAATACACTCGTTTGGTTTTCTAGAGAATAAATTATTAAATTCCAAAAACAAATGAACTTCAAAAACAATCTGGTTTCAACAAATGAAACCTCTCGAGCCCTCAAGGTTTAAAAATACAACTGACTGAAAAGCTCTCAGAAAGGGTATTAAATCCAACTAAAATATCATCCCGTTCTCGCGTGATAGGTCACGTGGTCTCTTAACACTTGAACAACGCAATAGAAAATATGAAATTTGTCACGTAGCAAGAGCAGCCCTATCTAAGTACCAGATTCTCACTCTGAAATAAATTTTAAAATAAAACATTGTTTATTCAGACTACACATAGACCGAAATGACCTTGGCAATAGCCAATCGTTTTCGCGTAGTGTTTACACTACCGCGCACCAAGATGAACTAAAAATAATGCTAATGTAACACCTTTTACGTTTTAGATAAACAACATTACTGAAAGAAAATATCGAATCCCGTGAAAATAACCATTAAAAATAAAATGCAATGAAACAAAAATAAAAAAAGAACTTTAAAACTAACACACAAGCAATTTAATTACATATACGTAACAGTACATCAGTACATTCAAGACTTAGAATTAATTAGGAATATTCTATACTTTTGGACTTATGCTAGAACATTTAGGATTAATTGGGATTTAATTCACAAAACTGTAAGTTCCTCTTAAATTTTCACTTTGTAACCTAGAGAATAAAATTATTTGCTGAATTTTACAAAACGTGTTGGTTTTGCTTTTTCGATTACTTAGTTTAGGACCATAGAGTCGTAATAATGAAAACATTTCGTTCGTCTATGCTTGGAATGTGAAGGATTTTAGTATGTAGGAAATTCAGTCATGTGCGATTTTACACAGATCGGATTCCTTTGAATGCGATTTCTGTGATAAATTCTTGAAATTACAACACTGTAATTCTTATTCTGGAAAATAAACGTAGAAGACGCAAGTGTCTCTTTCTCTTGATGTGACCTTTTAAAGTATAAACACAATATACTTTTGTACATTCTCTCTCTCTCTCTCTCTCTCTCTCTCTCTCTCTCTCTCTCTCTCTCTCTCTCTCTCTCTCTCTCTCTCTCTCTTGTAATCATAAAATTGGTACATGTAACCTTTAGCTTGGCGAAAACAAAATGAGCAACAATATTTTGCGGCTTTCGAAAAACAAAAATTTTACCGGACAACATCGTACAAGTCAACTTCTGAAATGCTACAATAAATATTTAGCTTGGCGAAAATTAATTCTATCTGAATTGTCAAAGAAATATATATATCACAACTTTACCAAAACAAAGCCTTAACTTGGGTATAGGCAGTAATATTTTTGCACTACGTATCATAAATCGAAGACAAACACGTTTTTTTTCCCGTAACAAGTGATCTGACTTTTGATAAAAAGTCGGCCAGAATATGCAACCCGATTGATTAAAACAAATTATAACACCTTAACAACTGAATCTGCCTTAGATGCTTTTAGATCGCCGATAGAGAGTAACAAAAAATAATTACTCCATGTTTACTTAATCTGAAACCAGTCAGTTTACACAAAACTTGCTACTGGCATAATGTGTCGTGATATTTTATATCAGTTGCTGTGTGTAATATTCTAAAAGTATACCCTGACTTATTTAATGCTAAAAAAGAAACAATTAGGTTAAAAAAATCTTAGATCAATTTACAAAACTATTATGTAAACGGTCAAATGTAATGATCCCCTCCATGCCATCCTTGAATAAAATCATGCAGTCTGTTTTCTTGCCAAATATGGTTCTCAAATACATGTACTAGCAAATTAGAAACCCTATATTCATGAAAACAATTTTACTTTCATAATACAATATGAAACAAATTCAAATAACTGTATGGAAAACATTTCAACAACAACACAAAAGCAAAAAACAAAAATGACCACGTTCTGGACCATTCAGACCTATACTCGTCTATAGATCTACTTTCGAGGGGCGTGAGGTGATTTATTTTATTGGCAGAAAACATTAAACTTGGCTCAACTTTGAGCCAACGCATATCTTCCAAGGTTGGCAGTACAACGACAGAACAACTAGTGTCTTCCAAAAGTCACAATTACAACCGCTGAACAACGTTGGCACAACAAGTGCTTTACCAGTGGTCCGACATTGGCCTAACATCATGTACCTAATACCGTTCATGCTATTGTCTGCCAACGTTGGCCAAACTTAGGTGTGCAATAACAGATATTTTTTTTTTTATGAATGTGAATTATCTTTGGCGGATCAAAATATTTTCTTATTCTTTTTTTATCTTTTAAAAATATCGTTCTATTTAATCTGTTTAATCTGGAAAAGGTGGGTAAAATGTACTAAAGTATGCTATGTTTTTGTATTGTTGGTGTAAGTTATTGTAGTATTTATGTAGTGTAAAGAATGCATTAATTTGTTTTACACGTAGTTAATATTTTACGTTTGTTTGTGTCACAGAGTAGAATTTTTGTGTGCGTACTCGCGTCAATGTTATGCAACAGATTTACATTTGTTTTATCTATTACTACATATTATATATGCTCATCCTACTTATATAATTTCATTATTATTATTATTATTATTATTATTATTATTATTATTATTATTATTATTATTATTATACGCTCTTTGTACCTTTCTGGAGTACTGATGTTATAGTAAACAAATACAAATGTATCTGACCATGTATAGACTGGATTCCTTAAGCATATCGGTTTCTTGAAGATTTAATGTGATCAAGGCGGTAACTTCCAATGAGTAGTATGGTAATGCATGTTTTAGATGTTTGCTATTGATAGGTTAATGTCCTCTGTACCCCATGACTTTATTATTTTGTGTCTGATCGCCACACGCGAATGTGTGTGCTGTTGGACAATACATGTATAATTAGAACGCAAGTGTGAACAAATTTTACAGAATAAAATCGGCTAACCTAAAACTGTAATTTTTGGAGGAATTATAATTATTAGTTTCCGGAAATATTTCCGGAAACAAATAATTCATCTCAAATTAAATCTGGACTCAACAACAAACACATTTGCGGACTGATATTAAGACAAGATAAATAATAGGAAATTGGAATCATAATAATTGGTCAATTCTCTCTTTTTATTCATCTGTACTTCTCTGTTATGACTCTATGTTGTATTTCATACACGTGACGTATTTCATATTATCACATAGTCGGTACACCTTTCCTATAGCGTGTGCAGTTTCATATTTTTGATATTATAACATGTGAACATATCACTTTATGTGATTCTAATTGGTCGAAATAAGCCCATGAAATTATTGTGCAGTATTCTCTTTTACTGACTGGCTGCAATAGTACGAAAACTTTTTTAACCCCGCCTTCTGGAATTTTTTTTTCAATGAACATTTTGCGGCCATTTTTCGATTGGTGTCACGAAAGGAATTGAGGGGAAAAGGTCTCGTCTGTCTGCATATGGCCAATTTATCTCCACAGGGGCTTGTTATGTCATGTATAACATATAATAACATGAAAAGTGGCTAAAACCCCAAGACAAGAAGAAGAACAACAAGTAAAACTAAGGTATTGCTCACTTGAAAGCGAGTGTGTGAGATGGGGGTGGAGGGGCGGTAAACCTGTAGCATGGAATTCTCCTATATACAAGCGTGGTTTAAATGTTAGACTTACAGAAGTAAATAAACTCACATCTGTTCACAGAAGAATGTGGACATATACTGGTCTCCAAACTGACAGAAGTTTATCCAAACACGGCATATTCACGCAGTAAATATGTGATGCAATTCCGACTCAAAATAAAATTTGTTTACATATTCTGTAGTCTACTGTTCCAAATCAAGTACTGCAAATATCCGGGCACAAATACATTACAGTAAATATCAGAATTTCTGCAACCAGTAAACCTTCTTTCCCATGAATATTGCAACAATGTAATGTTTAGTTGTGGAAAGTGACTTATTAGGTTACGTAAACATGGATCGTCTACTGCACTCTAACGGGCACTGCATCAAACAATGCAACATTACGCGCATTATATATTCTGTGTTGAAATATGAAATTTTGTCTGTGGAAAATGTTCTTTTTATTCGGAATTACGCTTGTTCGTTGACTTAAAGTTTGTTAGAAAATTATAATCTATTTTTAAACGTTAATACCAGTTCAAATTTGTTTGGGACTATTTTTTACGTACAACAAATGAAAGGTGCAACGTCTGTCAGAATGAACGAAATTATTCGTTCTTCTATCTAAATATTTTCCACTGAAATAAAAACTGCGAGAAAAAAAATGATCTCAAATGGGTAATGATTTAATATTAAATTTATGAAACTCGTTGAATAATGTCCGACTTTTGCGAACATTATTTAAACACATAGCTATAGCTCTATCTAACAACAGAATCTACGGTCATGGATCAAAAGTCAAACACAATACAGACATACTTTACACAACGAGCGAGTATAGTAGCAGTAGCGAAAATCACCAAGGATAAATCAGTTAAAGAGATGCTTTACAAAATTATATTAAAACACCGATTGCACTCGGACGTATGCAAAACAATGAATTTGTTTGTAACGATAAAATATATGAGGAAATGACAGAAGACGGCGGCATTTCTTTGAAAAATTATTCACTGTAAAGATACAGAAACCTAATACTCGGGGACATTACGATAATGGTTGGGATTTACAAGTGTACAAACGAACACCACAGCACGTTGGAAATTCTTGGTTGTGAGCACACAATAGATGATGAGTTTTGAGTTGGTGTGATGAGTTATTACAAAGGTATAAGTGTAGTGATTTTGCCGAACAACCGCGTGAAGAAAATTGTACTGGCACAGGAAGATCGTTTTGAAACCAAATTTAGAAGGTTGCCACGTGGTAAAATATATTGCTTGCGAGGCACTAACTTGCCTTGTAACATTACCATTTATGATACAGAATCATTTTCATTTAATAATGAAAGATTATCAACTATAATAAAAAAAGATAATATATAAACATATCGGTCTAGGTTAGACATATAATATTGAGACACTTGATAAAAATCTCCTATTAAAAATATATTTTTTATATGAAAAGTTAAATGGCTTTGGGACGCAATCAAAGCAAAGGTATATCCCTTGAAAAACGTGAACTATGAAGCAGAATATACTATTATGAATACCGTAAATCATATTTGCTCGCGTTACGTGTTGGTATAGGTCTTCACCGAGTCAAATCACGTAATCACCTTTGCCGATAAAACCGGATCTGTTAGCGAGTATTATCGTGCGCGCCGATGAGAACTGGCTAGCGCAAGTGTTGTAGAAATACCCGACAATGTTGCAGAAATACCCGACAACATTGAGGAAACACCTGACAATGTCCATGAAATAATAGCCGGGATTGAAGCGTTTGCAGTGTATGATCCTTGTAGAGCAAAAGCAACAACGCATTGACTGATAGAATATGCAATCAAAGAAAGAAGTTTGTTTATATACCAGTATGCCGACTGTATTCTACTAAGGTGACTCGCGCGATATCGTTGGATACGAATACCAAGCTGTATGCGAAAAACCTCGCGCGTAAGCCTAACATACAAATATCAAGAGGCACAAGAAAAGTAGAAATACGTACGTTATGGGCTATTATAGTCGAACCTCGTCAGACTGTGAAACAGTTTCGTGAAACTGCAGCAAGATTAAGTATACACATATTACGCCACGAGCGCATCCGAACAGCGGACACTGCACGCGTGGTCGGGGATGAATAATATTTCGTCATATTGCAGCTGAGACTGCTGCGCATGTTCGTATTCGGATGCTTGTAAGCCACCAGAGGGTAAAAATGCAAACACAGTCGAGGAAAAAAGAATTACTCAAAGAGGAATGCAACACAGTGAAATGAAAATAATCGTTTGGAATATAAAAAAAGGATGCATGCTGAGACTATGACGAAGCTATTATACTTCGTTCAATTCAGCATCGCAAATGATATCTGAGACTAGCTCAATGAAAGTTCATGTGCGCCTCTCAAAATGTAGCTGAAGTTGTCGATTTCGTTTATCATGAATGATTTAAACACCATTTGTATCAACATAGAGCAACATAAGCCAAAACGTTGATTGCCCAATGTTGTTCAGGAATCTTTTGTACGCAAGCGAGTTTCTTGAACTGAACTAGGAAATCGTCGTTCAATTCTTCCTTTTCATTAAATCACAACATGTTTATTTGGACAATACGGTGGTCAGCAATTGGTCGTCCATTTCCTCCAGGATTCGAACTAGTGTCATCTCAGTCTGCTGTTCTAGCCTCTACTTGTAATCTTCCATCTCGAGAGCGTTAGCGAGCTCTCTTTCCTTCGCAGCAGATTCTATCCTGGCCATTTTTTTTTTTTTCTTCGTTTCTCTTTCTGCTACTTTCTCTGCCTTCCGTTCTTCAAAGAACGTTGCGAGTCGGTCCCCCTCGTAACCTAAGTTTTCATGCCAGTGGCACGATACTTTTTTATCATCTGTCTTTCCGTCGCCATCGTAAAGTAATGCTATCAGTAAACGATTCCTTGCCTCAACTCACTACAGAGTTAACCGATCCTATAAATTCTTACCAACGAAATATTTACCAACGAACCGACTGACTTCAGGTAAGTTATTTGGCCCAATACTTGCTTCACCACTACTGTAAGTAAATGAAAGTTAACAAGCATGCAAATGTGAAAATACGACATACACAGAAATGAAAACTCTCCTAAAATTTTACAACAGTACTTGCTAAAAATAATTCTTTGCTTGTAAAGATGGTATTTATGTCTATTTCAAATCCCGGACGATGCCGCCCACTTTTGTCACATGCTTCCTATGGTATTATTTCTAATACCCGAGAAAGGTGGACAATTAAAATATAAATAGCTCCGAGGCCCCAGTCAGCAATGCAGACGGTCTAGGTATATAAATTACTCAAGGTGCAAACTATAACAATTTAATAAAATATAGCACATGTATTCAATAATTTCATCGACGAATTTCTCAATCGCAATTTCTTTCGAACAAATACAATCAATGACCTATTAACAGCTGTCAATTATTATTCCGTCTCACAGGAAATTAAAGGCCTTCAGTGAGAGTGTTTCCTTTCAGTGTTGTCTCTGTTACTCATGCGTCAATCACTGTCTGCCTCTTGTTTCTCATTGGTACTTCCGGTACCCTTGACCACGTGTTCCCCTGGCACTCCCGGATCCGTTCCTCCGACACTTCCGGTGCTTTATAAATTCTTACCAACGTCGTCACTATAAACACCTACCACGTGCTCTTTCCTCGCCTCCGATCCTTGGGTGTCGAACTCTAACATCCAAATGGAAAGCTTCCCCAAGAAGTCTTTGTTTGCAAGTCCGAACCTAGAACTCCAACGATAATTTCCTTCCCGCCTTTAATGAGTATACAACTTATTCACTCGGAGTACATTCTAATGGTTCTCAACTTCTCTGTGATCCGCCCCTGGCGAGTTTCACACATGTACTGATTGAATAATTGATTTAGTTAGAACATAAGTGGTTGCTTGTTTAGACTCCGCCCTAGATTTGAATCTTTCAGATTGATTGGATACGGACTGGTCTCTTTGAAAACTGCCTTGATTAATTTAACACTAACTTGTCACTCTCTGGTTCCCATTTTCCCAAATCCTGAAATTGCTTTCAAGTCGGTCGTGACATCACTGACGGATTGCAAAACAAACATCGGAGTCTCTGCCCCGTCGTCCTGGTTGTTGAATTCCCTTTTAAACTTTCCTCTGACGAGTCGTTACGTAATGGGTAAACAACAGACAGACAGTTTCTTTGTGTCCTTAATCGGATCTATAGTGGTTTACTTATATAATACGTATTGACATTATCCAAGCCACGCGCAGGTGTTCTTAAGAATTAGCTATAAGAAGATAGGTATATATGAGGCATCAGCAAATTTGCCCACAACGTGACATTTACAAGGTTCGGCCAGATATGCCCTGGAGTTATGGAAGAGTTCATATTAATACAGAACTAAGCAGTTATAGGACCCGTCACGTGCCATGGGAATACAAATATGGTCTACACATTAGACAAATTATAACAAACATTAAGTAAGAAATTTTAATTAGTTTTTAAGGAATTTGGTGATGTTTGAATTAGTTAAATTTATCTACATTTGAAAATGTTGATGTGAAAATTCTCTTTGAGCTACAGAAAAGGGCTATCCTTCACGAGGTGAACGAAATATGACTGTTCATTCAGCTGCATTCATCTGATGAACATGCATTTGGTCCTGTACCAGTTCAAGCAACCCACTGCTTGAATTCATCTTTCCTAAGACTTTATTTCACGAGAAGCTGTATGTTGGATACCACATCATCATCTTTGGACGCTGGGTTTTAGTTCTCATAGTGGTCTTAAAAAATTAAGTAACAGAACAAAGCAAATCAGTTGTTGACTGCACAGCCAGACATAAAACACTAAGGGATTGTTGCTGCAACGATGACGTGGAATTCACTGCTGTTTCCACCGGTTTACATTCCCCAACGAATATGTTACGTCAAGATCAACTCAACCGAGTAAAGAAAGCTCATAACTATTATTCAAGAAGGACGCACTTGTCTGTGTATCAGTACTTGAGTGAAGACGAAAACGATCGCTTCTGACATTATTCAATGGCGTAATACGTGTGGTTTTACATTAATTTAATGCCAGGCCTCAAGAAAGCACAATCGCCGAAAATTTAAATATTTCCCAAATATGTAATTTCTATGATTGTACGACAGTTGAAGCGGTAAAATGGGGTGATTGGTTGGAAGTGTGTGTGAGCGTGTTGCATCCGTTCAAGATCGATCTGTCGAACAACTATACAATCAGAAACTATAATGGACCCTCAGTGCTACCGACGCGGAAAATAATAGAAGCAGAACAAAAGCTACAATATGAAATCACCTAGGTCAACGCGCTACTTGGGAAATACAAACACCTGTATGTTGTCGTTGATGCTATTTGCGGGATCGCCGCGGCAGACATCGTTGATATTGATGTGAGGGGGAATCATGTACGTCAATCGGAATTGTTGTTGGAGCTATATCAATAGTAACCAGTGTGATTGGATGCGCTAGTAAAATCATCTCGTCACCGCTGTCTTCCCTTCCCGAACAAGTGAGAACTGAATAACAGATATCCTGAAAGGTGTATAGTCAAAATGATCAGTAAACTATATCGAGGATACAATAATTACCATGGCCGAATTCGAGACTGCATTGGTGGGAATGAAAAACCACCTGCGACTCTCAGCAGATACAGAACCGGAGCGTTAGCTACCAAAAAACAGGTAGCGAATTTACAGTGAAAATTAAATAACTGTTTGCCCGTGCATATTGGTCAGTTTGCCATACTGATTTTACTTTTACAAAATCGTTTACGTGATCAGAGGGTGTAGTAATTGTGTTTCCCAAAAACTAATAATTGTATTCCCAAAATTACATAGTTTTGCGGTAGCCGATTTTACTATATGTATGGTATCGTAGGTCTTAAATTTTGAGATCGGCGAATACGTAAATTAAAATACTTACTTTGAACACATTAGTTATGTATCTGTTTTGTTCTTTGCTCTATATTAAAATGCATTTAATTGCCAGATTAAATCAGATGACTACTGGAAACAATATATAAGCAGACGCCATGTAGATTCCAGGTTATGCAACAGGAGTTACTCTGATTACGTGGTAATTGCGAAAAATTATTTTTACGAGGGCATATACTGGTCCTAATTTTGGGAACTAGATGTATATGTTGCACACAGTTTAAATTATCTTGAAAATGGATGCTGCTTCCATGGCTTTCGTTCTGCCACCTGTGCCAAAAGAAACTTATCAGAGAAGATTAAAGAAATGAATCTGTAACCACCCGTGATGGGGAGAGTAGCGCCGGGGTTGTAGATGAGAATGGACCACCAACATGAGCATGATAGGACATGTCAGCCTCAGACTGTTTAAACAACTCTCAGTGTTCCAAAGAAAAGTAGCATGTACTACAAAATTCTGAAGTCAACACTTTTCAATTGAGAAAGCCACCAGAAAATATCAACCGTCCATACATCACATTCTGACTCTTGTTAGCCCCCATAGATTCTATCTCTTGGTTCTTGACAAATATGGTAATCATGTGATTTGGCTCTCGCATGACATCATTGACCATTATCAGAAGACACACTGGTTAACCAAGTTGTTACAGTGATATCGATTTTAAGAAGATATAGATTCTATATGAGAAACATGGGGTACGGCCATTAGTTGGAAACAGTGATATTCTTGGGTGTCTATCTATCTATCTATAAATTCGTTGACGCAGTCACACTTGACTATTAAGCAACGGGTAATGCGTGGTCACAGATAAAGTAAAGACGGTAGCGATAGGACAGTCAGAAGAGTAATGATAGGAAAGGCAGAAATAAGTGAAAGAGTGCCAGTATACGTTTTCGTCCCTTCATACTCAGACCAATCCGGTAGCGGCGATGAGATAATGAACCTCAACCGGCATAGCCCTGAGAAGCACTAGGTCTTACCTGTAGCTGACTAGTTCACTGGAATGTGATTTTGGAAAGCTCCTGCTTGTGAGATACCAAGTCAGGAGCTTCCGCAATTATTGATGGTAATTTGTTCCAAGTCCCTATTGTACGTGGGAATAAGCTGAACTTGAAACAATTTGTCGACGCTAACTTTAATTGAAACTATTTCCGGTGGTTTGCCCAAGTTTGGCTATACGCTAGGGTCAGGTATTTGCCCGCTGGTATGTCCACTAGATTGTTCGCTATCTTGTACAACATGGTCACCTGCATCTTGGTTCGCCTGGATTCAAGTGATTCCCACTGGAGATGGTTCAACATAGCACTGGCACTGCTAGTATTACGGTATCTATTTGTGGTGAATCTAGCAGCTCTCCTCTGAACCATTTCTATCTTATTTATTAGGTCTTTATTATGTGAGTTCCACACAGTTGAGCAGTACTCAAGGCCTGGTTGAACCAGTGTGGAATATGCTGCACCTTTACTTCCTTATTGTTGATTTGGAGGTTGCGGCGCAGGAAACCAAGGTTGCAATTCTCTTTTTCACTATCTTGTCTACGTGCCTTTTCCAAGAGAGGTCTCTGGACAATTTAACCCCGAGATATTTTGTTGCTTGCTCAGTGGCTAGCTTGTGCCCTTTAAGAGTATATTCGGAAAAGATTGATGATTTCTTCCTGTAAATTCTTAGGATGCTGCATTTTTCTGGGTGGAACGACATACCCCAAGCTCTTTCCCAGACGGCCAGTTGGTTCAGGTTTCTTGAAGGATTGCACAGTCCTTGGAGGCATTTATTTCCCGGTAGACTATACAGTCGTCTGTAAAAAGACTCGTGTTAGATTTGACATTCGCGGGTAGGTCATTGATGAACACCAGGAAGAGGATGGGACCCAAACACTCCCTTGAGGTACCCCACTATCAACCGGTGATGGGTCTGATGTTGCTCCATCTACTATAACCCTCTGCGATCTGTCTGACAGGAAATCTCTGATTCATTTATGGGTATTACCCCTAATACCATAGTGGTCCAACTTACAGAGGGGTCTTTCATTGGGGACACGATCGAAAGCCTTACTGAAATCAAGGAGAGCAAGGTCATACTGTTTCCCTCTGTCTAAGGATTTGGCGAGCACATCTGCTACGGTTATGAACTGTGTTTCACAGCTTAGTCAGGCGCCGAAACCATGCTGGTAGTCTGTTAGGATGTTGAAGTGATCTAAATGATGCATCATGTTGCTGACTATGATATGTTTAAGCATTTTCAGCAGATATATATATAAGGGAGACAGGTCGGTAATTGCTGACCTTGAATTTTTCTCCATTTTTGAAGATAGCCGTAACATTTGCTGTTTTCCACACATTAGGGACATAACCTGTTGAGAGGCACTTCTGGTAAACATAACCCAAGTATGGTGAACACACTTCTGCTAGATCTTTCAAGATCCTTGCTGGAATCATGTCTGGTCCGGTGGCCTTCTGTGGACTAATTTTCAGTGACATCAGCAAGATTCGTCCTCCACATCTGCGTCGCCAGGAAGTAACCACAAAACTGCAGGATAAGGTTTATGCCAGTGAGAAACTTGCACTATACATAGACATCACCTCACATCCAGCAGTCCGCTTGGCTTCGAAACATCCAATCTGGTTAGGTCTGTTGCTGGAGGATATGACAGCTATTTCGGCATAGAGTGATGAGTGGTCTTCAACAGATGGTGTAAACCACTCCCTCGTAGCTGAGCCATCTATCTGCCCTCCTGGCTTCAACCTTCCACGACGTCTGTGGACCAAGCTGAACCGTTTCCGGATAGGTCAAAGTCGTTGTGGAGTCAGCCTTGTCCGATGGGACCAGGCAACTGACTCTTCCTGTAGCTGTGGTGCTTGTGAGGATTGTTATGGTTGGGGTGGGATGCTCCCAATGTTTTATTTAAACTATTATAGAAGTCCCACCCAGGCTCTGTTTTGTTGGAAGTTAAATTTAGTGAAAGATAGATGTAAAGCTCCGAGCCCCCAGTCAGCAATGCCGACGGTTAGATGGTTAAATATACAAAAAGGTTGAAATTCAATGAATAACAATTTAATAACAATTCAGTAATCAAATGACTCAAATTCCCAATTACACTCCTTCCGCTCGACCCTTTAATAAGCCTATTGCATCACTTGATTAGCAGTGTGAGATTGATTTCCACCTGTCCTTGTATTTCTACTAATCTGGTGTATCCTTTCTCTCTCTTATTTCTCCCACTTCCTTCTCCTCTTCCCCCTTGACTTTTCTCCAAATTCCTTCTCCTCCTCCTCCTCATCGACCTTGTCTAAACTCCTCCTCTTCCGCTTTCTCTAGACTCCTTCTCCTCCTCCTCCACTTTCTCTTCCACGACTACTCTTCTGTCGACTTCGACTGTCTCGGCTACAGCCTCAATTCCGTCTCCAACTCTTGAAGACTCGGGACCCAATGGAAACCGAAGTTCTTTGTCCCCTAAAAAGCTTCCTGTGAAAACACAAGGACGGTACAATCTTTTCCTTAACCCTCTCATCTCACACTACCCACAGCCTATCATCAGATAGCGGCTATTAAATTGCTTCGGTCATGCATTCGTTCACATCGAGATACCCATACGTTTTTGCATAGTAAAACAAACGTCATAATACAGCACGGTATCAATCACTTCTTTTACATACATCAATAAATTCAGTCACATCAATACATATTCCTAATCCCGTTATACTACGCAATATCACAATAATCAGATGCATTTCTTTACCTTACAATTCATACAAAGTACACAAATATTCAAATATCCATGCTCTGATACGTCCATAGTAACTAATCTTACATACTTCAACCATTCCAAATTCACAATTCAAGCAAGTGTAAATCTAATATAACGCATTAATAAATGCACTAGTTTACTGCGAAGTAACCTAATAGCGAATTACAAAATTAATTCTGACCACAAGCTAACAATCTACATAATTCCGCCTCGCATCTAATAATTCTCTACGTAAGCTCAAGCCCATGCTCATTTCTCAAATACGCATATAAATGAAACACGACAAAGGTAATTCTACATACTAAACGACCCTAGTACTTAAGTATACATACTACAATAATTACAATTATGATGCCGTAATATTCTGCAAAAATCGAACAAATAACTTACTGACCTTTCGAAGCGTTGTCTTTCCTTAGAATCTACCTCTAAGTTTTGCCGCCAAGTTATGAGTGGCTTCTTCTCGGAGTAAACCCTATTGATCTACAATCCCTCTAGGCGAGTACTACATTTTCTGTTACGAGTTCTGAAAATTTTCATTCTGGTCTGCATTGTAATCACACCCTCTATCTTAATTCCGATTGGATATCGCTGTGAACCGATCCAATCAAACTTAGCAGACAATTTCTCTCTCGCTGTCTGTCAACGTGGGACGGAAAAGAAGACGCCCCGTTCACCAAGTGGACTTCCTTTTGATCTTTGGACTAATCTTTAACACATAGGTGTGGTAACTGCAAGCCTTTGTGTAGATGGTGCGATCTATCGCCTTTTGCCGATTCAAGTTTCCGGTCTCCGATGGGTCAGGTAACCTTGCGTAAGAGTTCAACACTAGCCCGCGGAAATCTTTAGACATCACACATATCGCTGCGGTAATATTCCCAAGACAGGTAGATTATAGCTTATGCATGACTTTATAGTTTGGGCTTAGCAAACATGACAGTGCTTTACAGACCATGTTACACACTGTGAACAATTGTCCACTGACAAAGTTTCCCGGTGGACTGCCGGTTCTACTCCTTGCTGATGATGACGCTGTTAAATGGCTGAATATGCACTGCATACGATAAATAAATAATAATGGTAACTTGGATGTCAGGCATTGGTGGATAACGATCTCCATGTGGGCTTGGTAGATCACTCTTATCTTCTTGTGTGAAGACTGAATGGTATTGACAATTCAGAATGTTAGCCTTTTTGGATGCCTCTGAATGTAGTTACCCGTGCTCCTTGAGTGGTGCGACACCACAGTTGTCTCTACGTAAGGACTTATGTAATTAATGTGTATTTTTAAAACTGCGTCCTCGTCAGAAATCCCGAGATATTCCCGAAATCAAGTGATGAAGAACTAGTAACTTATGGTTATATGTTGTAAGATAAGTACAAGATAGGTGGCGCTATGCGGGGAAAAACTGCTGAAAAATCTTAATACCACGATACCATAGAACCCATGATATCATAGGAAACTACCATACAACCTATCATACTAGACTTCTAATTATATTTTATTGTCGCATAGCGCATACACTCACGTGGGACGATCAGGTAAAAATAATAATGTCATGCAGTATAGAAGGAGTTAACCTTTTTGACTCTAACAATTATAAACCCATACATTATTACACTACTCAATACGTAACTCTTTTACCAACAGAGCTCATAGAGCTTACATTTGGTTACCTCCCTTGGTAGGAGTAATCTCGAGTGTACGACCAAAGGAAACGAGAACCGTTTTGTGGTTTTTTTTGGAATTTTCAGCTTCCGTAAGTAGCGTCAGAGGTTCGGTATCATACTATTGTGATTCATTTTGCCTGTGCATTTGTTGTTTATTTGTTGGGGTTTTTTTTCCACCGGCATCAAACAAAGTGATGAAAGTTACAAACTAACTTAAAAATTGTCGTCATATCGGTTGACGTTTTACACTGTCGGTTTAACAGAGTATGTCACATGGTTATGATATTTACCATAGGTGGATGATGCGAGCTTGATGTTGAAAAGAAAAGTCCCTTTTATAATATGATAAATAGGGTCCTGTGTCAGAACGGGTCTTGCGGGTAATCTTGGGTAATTTTGTTTCGGTATTTGTTTCTTTCATTTTGTTTTTATTTTCCAACACCAAGCACGTGTCAGCCAGTGATATTGGTCGGGATTTAGGCCAAAACAAAATGGTTTGATAGTGGAGTGGACGTTAGTAGGGCTTTATGTATTATGGCAATTATGGCACTCCGCTGTTAGTTGTACAATGTAAGACCTCGACCCTGATATTTATGACGCCCAAAACATAAATATCAGGGTCGAGGTCTTGCATTGTAGAGCTACTCGCCACCAGTTGTTTTTGTGTGATGTAATTTTTATAGGGGTGATGGGAGGAGGGAGTAGAAAAATGAAGTCCCGACCACAAATAGTTTGCAAACAAATTTTGCTGGGGAGCAGGGAACAAAAATAAAGAACTCGTAATAACCATTATGTGGTTGATTAGTTGACCAAAAAAAATTATATCTTTTTCATTTCATTTTTTAAAAATGATTTTCTCTACCAGGACATGATTGTTGTTGTTGTTGTTGTTGTTGTTGTTGTTGTAGTTTTTAACGCCATTTTGCAGCACAAGATAGGCTATACGTGGTGGCCAGTATAAGTGGTGGAGGAAGAACCTGGAAAAACCCCGGAAAGAACCACCGACCCATGAGAAGCTACTGGCAAGCTTTCTCACATACCCACATTAGCTGAACCCGAGACTCGAACCCACACAGGCAGAGGTGATATGGCAGTGATCCGTAATGGTGAGCGCTATAGACCACTCTACCACTCAGGGCCCCTCCCAGGACATGAAAACCCATATGAAAGATTGGAGTTTATAGTCTCTGCTGAGATCCACCACCATTTTTATTTGGTCTTGATTGCTACAGCAGTCGAATTGAAATAATAATCCAAGTGATATCAGTAGAGACTCGAGGTTTAGACAGTTGTTTAAAGTTACTGATGAATCGATCTAACTCATGGATACATTGGGTTGTCACCTATTACATAGTTTAAGGAACCATTCCATATTGAATGGTAAAATGCATCGCGATATATCAGTTTCTTATGGGCTCGTGTGTTCCTATTTTGAGCACTTTAGGTGGCAACTCTATGGATAACCACCACAGTATAGGTTGAATATATCTAGAATTTCACAGTGCTTTTGACAAAGTGACACCTCAGAGATAATGCTTGAAAACAAAGAATTTGAGATTAATTTTTTTAAACAATGTTATCTCTTTTTATTTCTTTGGGAATGTCATTTATTTTTTTATTTGTACATTAGTTCTAGACAGTAATTTTTCATCACTTTAAGATGAAAGAAGCACAGTTTTCAGATCATATGAGATGAACCCGCACGAAGTGACATTATATATTTAGACCTAATAATGTATCCTTACCTTAAATATTTACAGCATGTTTTCTGTTTCTAATTTCGTGGTGTTTGTTTTTATTTTTGTAATTATATCATATATGTTTTTTAAGTGTTGTCAGATGTTGTAAAGTGCTTAGAGCTTCTAAAGATTAGGCGCTATACAAAGTCCTCATTATTATTATTATTATTATATCACGAACACATAGACTATATTACAAACACATTATACACTATATACACTATAATGTACATCATGCTATGAAACATGCATTTGAATTAAAACACTAAGTTTTCTTAATTACAGGTGGAATAATGGCTTCCTGTGTTTCCAAATCAATATAAATATTTCTATTTTTTCAGATTTGATTGCACCGTATTTTTCCAATTTATAGTGGCCTTTAAGAAATATTATCAGCCCCTCTAATTCAGGCAGATTCCTTTTCATTTTTCATATATAGATGTAATATTTGGCCAGAAGAAAACAAAAATACAAAGGTTGCTCATATATTCCATCTGTACTTGCATGTCTCAGTATTACAGTCTTTGCAAGGCACAATATCTATGTTCACTTTATTGCGAATCCAATGGGACACATCTTTCCATAGCCCATTTATCACATTAAATTCACAAATCAATTCAGTATTGTTTCTGGGAAATTTTTTATAAAGAGTACATTTATCAGCTAAAAGTGTTAGTAGGTTAAAATCCAACTTAACCACTGGAAAAAAACACCCATGTACATTACTAGTAAATCTCTTTCCTTACAGAGTTATTGATTATGACATACAAAATGACTAGTTTTTTATTGTAGGCATTGAAGTATATTTATCCCCCCAACCCTCACCACCAACAAAAGTCTCCATGTCCACTCTAGTCTGCCAGGTCCGCTTGCAGTGAAGGACAGAAATTATCAGAACCAGTTTGTAAAGCAGCTTTATGTTAACATATATACCCATTTGTAAGACAGCTTTCATTAGGGCATAAACTGAACAGGGCTTTACCAGTATACTTAAACAGCTATCAAGATAAGCTAAAAATTTGGCTTAGTCAGTCTTGTGTTTGCAACTTGTCTGCAGTCAGGTCCTCAAAACTTGGAGAAAGAAACGTTGTGTTCAGTTCATAATGCTTTTTGTTTAGAAAGTTTTATACTCTGCGATCTTGCTACAGTGTATATATCGGCACCATTATTTTATTGCATTTATATGTACTGCATTTTTCAAATACTTATCTGCACAGTTTTTATTTTCATCTGTTGATCCTTTATTTCACATGATATGCTGTGTTTTCCTTGTAGTCAGTGTCTAGGTCAGCCTCACATTTTCTTATGCAGACATGATAATACCAATGTAGTATTTAAAGCAAGTTGTGACAAATAAGATATAAATACTTCTGTTGTCACATATCAGCTATATTTTAATCATAATAATTGTACATATACAGGACTTGACAAGTCCTAACCTACTCACAGGCATTCTGTGATATCTGTGTATATTAGAGGTCATTCTGATGTGTGTTGCCAATTTCAGGATGACCAGGTGATTGTGGTTAATAATATAACCCATGAGATTTCATTGACAGATGCGTTTGGAAATAAAAGGCACTAATAACAAATGATTAGCCACTAAAAATCAAGTACCTACAAGTGGGTTTATCATCGGATTACAGGAGACATACTTAATTTTTGGAAAATAATTAAATGGATCAATATAAATGCTTTCATTGGAAAATAATTAAATGGGTCAAAATAAATGTTTTCAAATCATTTCTAAAGGTTGGCATGGTGAAGAGTATTTGATGCATGTCACTGATTTAAAGGTGAAAATTGTTTGACATGCAAGCAGTAGCAGACCTGTGAGTGGACACGACACTCCAAAAAAAAGCAAAGAGTGAAATGATTGACATTGAAATATTCAAGGAAGGACTATGTTTCGCCTATTTTCTTTCTGGATTTGATACTAAAAGCAGCACAATCAATTGAACTATAAGTGGAAACATCAATAAAGAAAAATTCTATCTATATTACATCATGATTAAAATTAAGTTAACACCATCATTGTAAGGTCTTTTACTTAAAACATCTCTCCCTCTCTCTCTCTCTCTCTCTCTCTCTCTCTCTCTCTCTCTCTCTCTCTTCATCTTTAAAACCCTTATATATATCTCCATTTATCTGTCAATTTTATACATGGTATGATATACAGTATGTACTCTCTTGTTAGTCTAGTCCAACTGCAAAAAACAGATCCTGATCTGCTGTAACATAACGCACCTAGAGATCAATGTCTATGTTGTTTGTTCAAGTGATTACTCCAAACAAACTGCACAGACCCAGATCTGCTGGTGCATTATGTGACAGCAGATCTGGGTCTGTGCAGTTTGCAGTTGGACTCGTCTTATAAGCGAGTAAATAAGGTACATCTCTGACTTTGCTTATTTAACTGCATCAGCATCCTTACTGCTCATATCTTTCTTCATCTATGTACATGTATCTGTCTGCATGCACTATTTACATATATCTTTTTGATAACTTTAATAATTGACATCATTTTAAGGTGCCAAAAAAAATAACATGATGAATGTTCTATATTTTTAAAATAATTTTAAAGCATTTTCGTACTTTTTACTTTTTATTTTGCTTCAGTTGTGATATGTCATGTTTTATGGCAAGCTCAGATCCCACAAAGGCAAGTTCTGTTTTCCACCAGAGCAAGCTGGCTCATTTGACCATATTACAATTACACCACACTTCCCTTTGGAGGTCAGTTGACCACATTACAATTACACCACACTTCCCTTTGGAGGTCAGTTGACCACATTACAGTTATACCACACTGCCCTTTGGAGGTCAGTTGACCATTCAGGTAAGCTGTCAGCCAGTTCTTTAGGTCCATAAGGATAAAATGATGCAAATAAACTGACCTGAGCAGTTCATTTTGAAATGTCATTATAAAAACTGCACACATTCAAGTGTGAATAGTTGTCAGGCATGTGCATCCTGTAGACCCCATAAAGGGTATAGGCATGGTCTGTTTACAGTAATATTTGCTGTTGGTGAATCTTGTTTCATGTTTCTTGAACTAAATGGATTACATCACACTGGTTGCACGTTTGTTTACACATGCCATTGCCAAAGGGTATTCTGTGGTGATAATTAGACATTTTCTGGCTGTTGCATTCAATGAAAATTTCAATTGACTGATGCTGGGCCTAGAGGCCTTGGCAGCCCTTCATCGTATATGGTCACCATTGCTAAATGTAGAAAATCCTTAAACAAATTCTTCTCAGAAATCACTAGACAGAATTTGATCAAAATCTAACATGTATATAACCTAACACAGAAGACCTTTAAACTAATCATATCTGTCCCCCATTAGTCATTGTACTGTTACAGACATTAGTCATGGGTACTGACCCCCATTAGTCATGGGTACTGTTACAGACAGTAGAAGAATATTTAATAACTTCTAAAAAATACTCAGAAAAGTTTGAGGATGTTGTCAGAAAGCATAA
Organism: Megalonaias nervosa; assembly: GCA_016617855.1. NCBI lineage: Eukaryota > Metazoa > Mollusca > Bivalvia > Unionida > Unionidae > Megalonaias > Megalonaias nervosa. The sequence goes on from JAECUM010004482.1 coordinate 27,065, forward strand.
TACCTACAAAATAAGGAAACATTTCTCAAATAGATAAACAAAATAATCATGGACAAAAAGCAGACGTTGATCAAGTTTGTAGAGAAAGTCTTGGCAAAGAGGCCTTTCAGTGTGGGACAAATGATGATGTGCCATCAAATATGGATGAAGATACCAAAAACAGAAACATTTAAGCTGTCTGACCCAGATTTCTTAGCTACTTCTCTTGTATATAGCTTTTAGGTAGATGCTACCCATGTGAGTGATTTGATGCCCCCTTGGTCCTCATTGTAACAGAAAGTTAAATCTCAAAAGTAAAACAAAATGTAATTTTGTTTTTGTATTTTTTAAAAATTGTAATGGTCTGAAAATCACATCATGTAATCCACATACTTGTACAAATATGTCTGACAGTTTTCATTTAACTATATGGTTGTTTTTTAATCACTCTAGCAAGGTGTTGTTAAAAATTCAAAGTCCTATTTAAAAAATGTGTACAATAATTTCAATAATGCTGTGTTGGATTAGAAAAGTACCATATATATTCGTTTATAAGTTGAGTCCAACTGCAAACTGTACAAACCCAGATCTGCTGTCACATAATGTGCTGGCAGATCTGGGTCTTGTACAGTTTATTAAGAGTATTCAGTGGAACAAACAACATATACCCTGGACTGCAGGCTCATTATGCATTGGCAGATCAGCATCTCTGTTGTTTGCACTTTGACTTGCCTTACAAGTGAGTATATATGGTAAGTCTAAATTCATAACAGATCTGTAAAATAAATTTAAATATTGCTATGTTGGATTAAAAACCTAGTAAGGTCATCTACATATGGGCATACCAAAATGTTTACCAAATTTAATTTGTCTGCTTTTAGTGTTTTTTGTGCTATATTAGCAAACCTGCTTTTCAAGATGGATTGACTGATGGACAGACAGGACCAGATTGAAATGTACCCCACTGCAGGGTGGCACTGAAGAAATGTCTGCTGTTTTACAGTATATATATATATATATATATATATATATATATGTATATAACAAATCATAGTGCATACTACTAGCTTCCCAATGAGGTTTTGAAAGTGTTGGTGTCACATGTGTATTTATAGTTATTAATGATGAGTCATTACCTTGTGGAGTATGGTGACTTTCCATGAACTGGTAGTTGAGTGTGCTATAGGTCAATAACCTGGTTTACTAAGTTGTTACATGTATATGGAGATAACTTAATCAGCAGTTCTTAAAGGTCCAGAATATTAGTGTCCATTTTTAATCTCCATCTGTTACTGGAGGCTTGTGAACCAGGTGAGGGAATAGAATCGGGTGAAAATGAAAGTGGTTTGGTTGTGTAGCTGGTAGGTATAGGCTTGTAGGGAACTTTACAAGTGTATTTGGTAAGATAGTGGTATATGTGTGGCGTTGTAGTTACATGTGCATGCATGCATGCATGTGTGCATGTGCACAGCGGCGATTATACAGTGATGAATTCCAGTGGGATTAACACTGGTGTTTAATTGTATTTTAATCAGATCAGCATTTTGACTGGTGAATTTTATGATATTTTGTCCAAAGAACATTAACAATATCTTGTTGATACATTTCTCATGAGTATCCTGGTGTTTGTCCTTAGAAATATGATCATGACATTTACTTCCTAACTTTATGCCACTGCCTCCTTACCTTTTTATTTTATAAATGTCACCTCCAGTGAATATGGCAGAGGTGTGGTTTATTTCACAGGAGTATGATGTTTATCAATAAAATAAGATTAAAATTTGACAACACAATATAGCATTATTTATACTGTAAATCAGAGTGGTCCAGCTACAGTCCCAATGGGCCAAACGTGGTTCATGGGTAATTTTTCTGTATAGAATTTATGGCCTGCAAATTTACTTTTTTTGTCCATCTGGCCCATGGTGTTGAAGATGTAAGACCATCCTTTAAGTGTCTATTTATATTTATAGTATAGATAATGTTATGTTATTCACAAATTTTCTTTGTATTTTATTGATAAAACATCAGATTATTGTAGATTTTTTAATGCATGGTTATTTGAGTTGTCTGAATGTAACATTTACACCTAAAAGCATAGGGGGCCTGAGTGGTCTAAAGCGCTCACTGTTACAGATCACTGCCATCTCACCTCTGTCTGCATGGGTTCGAGTCTTGGGCTCGGCCAATGTGGGTATGTGAGAAAGCTTGCCGGTAGCTTCTCATGGGTTGGTGGTTCTTACCGGGGTTTTCCCGGGTTCTTCCTCCACCATTTATACTGGCTGCCATGTATAGCCTATCTTGTGCTGAAAAATGGCGTTAAACCCTATAACAACAACAACAATATAACAACAGCCTAAAAGCAAATAACGTTTTTCCAGGTTGATGCATATGGACATCTACTTCATGTCAGACCGCTCCGGTGGCCTAGTGGTTAGAGCGTCCGCCTCGGATGCGGGAGGTCGTGGGTTCTATCCCCGGGTCGAGTCATACCAAAGACTTACAAAAATGGTACTAACAGCTGCCTCGCTTGGCGCTCAGCATTAAGAGGTTAGTGTTAGAACTGGTCGGCCTGGTGTCAGGATAATGTGACTGGGTGGGACATGTCTGCGGCATGATGCCCCAGTGCTAGACATCACTATAAACTGCCACACTGCAGACATCGTAGCAATATGACTGAAAAATTGTTAAAGCTACGTTAAAAATCATAATCACATCACATCACTTCATGTCAGTTCACCTATTATTACAATGATACCTGTGAGAGATGCTGGTAAGCTGTACTGGTCATAGACCATTAGAGCTTGTAGAATGGTTGGATCTATCCAATAGTTAGTACAAGATTGTTATAACTGCTCTTGGAGGATTGCCATGAAACACACACAGTCATTCCTTGGTCTAGTTGGTTCTAAATGAAACTGGTTCTCCTCATGCATCCAGTATGGCCTCTGCAGTGACCATCTTGATGAACTTGTTATCAATACTCCAACTGAATGGATGACAATATCAACATGTTGTCATCACTGACCGACTTTTTATGATGTCTGTTCATTGTAAATGAAAATGATGCCCATCTGACCTCCAACATGGCTGCCATATTGACCATATTAAAAATCTTGTTATTGCTACTTTGCTAGATGTCTCGTCATATCAACTTTGTGCTTTCACCGAAAAGCTTCTTTTGATATCTAGTTATGTTGTAAATGGAAATGGTGCCAACATGATATCTAATATGGCTACCATGGCAGCTCTTGAAAATCTTGTTACCTTTTCTTTAATGAAAGTCATATTAGGATGTTGTTTTCACCAGAAGTCTTCTTAAGATACCTTGTAGGTCTTAAAATTAAAATGGTGCTGATCTTTTGTTTTGATGTGGCCACCAGCTTGAAAATCTTGCTATTGATGTGTCTCATAAAGGGAAAGTCATTTTGACACAGCGTTTTATCATCAGAAGTCTTACAATCAAGTTGGTCATAAATGATAATGATGCAGATCAACCTTCAGGATGGCTACCACAGTGGTCATCTTGAAAATATTATCTCCACTACTCCCAGTCGATGGCCATTTCAGCATGGCATTTTCATCAGCAACTTTCTTCTGATACTTAGATGATGTCTACTTGGTCCTAAATGAAAATAGTGCCAGTCTTATGGCCAGTATGGCCACCACAGCAGCTAAAATGAAAATAGTGCCAGTCTTATGGCCTGTATGGCCACCACAGCAGCTAAAATGAAAATAGTGCCAGTCTTATGGCCAGTATGGCCACCACAGCAGCTAAAATGAAAATAGTGCCAGTCTTATGGCCAGTATGGCCACCACAGAAGCTAAAATGAAAATAGTGCCAGTCTTATGGCCAGTATGGCCACCACAGCAGCTAATATGAAAATAGTGCCAGTCTTATGGCCAGTATGGCCACCACAGCAGCCAATACGAAAATAGTGCCAGTCTTATGGCCAGTATGGCCACCACAGCAGTTAATATGAAAATAGTGCCAGTCTTATGGCCAGTACGGCCACCACAGCAGCCAATACGAAAATAGTGCCAGTCTTATGGCCAGTATGGCCACCACAGCAGCTAATAGGAAAATAGTGCCAGTATTGATTTGCCCTATGCACTTCTAGGGGCGTCTAAATAATGACCTGCCAAAGGAATGTGGATGTATAAGAATGCAAATGAAATGAATACTTGTCACTTAAAGGTATGTAGAATCAAATTCTAAAAAATGACACCCGTTACTGAAATAGTCGGTGTTGAATGACCTGTGTGACTATTGTTATCGCTTCCTTCATGATATTTATGTACACCGAGATTCATAGAATCTTTGTATGTTACTGTTAAAATTTTTGATTAAGAATTTTTATTTTCAGAATAGAGGTATGACAGAGCATGAAAGAAGTCCCCTTTTGGGGTCTGAGGACCCTCCACGAATCACAGAATGTCTACAGGGAAATCAACAGGTAATACCAATAGTTATTTCTACCAGTTTATTTTTCCCCAGTGACCATTCTGTGTTCCAAAACAGGTACAATCCACATCTCCCACTTGGAGAAGTCAGAACTGTTTCTGATATTATTAATCATTAGGTTGTAATACAAAAGTGTTAATGTGTCAACAAGATTATTTTTTATAACCAACATAAAAAATGTCAGCACATCATTATTTTGGTCAAGAATTGTGTGTTAGTAACTGCAGAGAAGTGTAAATTACATGGCTACTTCCCTGACAGATTACTTTTGTTTTCATGAGTTACACAGCTGCAGGTTCTGGATGGACAGTGGATTAATGCCACTGGTTACCCTATCCACATTTCTTGCTTGTGCTTCAGTTAACATATGACATTTTTCTGGGCATGTCTTAAGAGCCAAAATTTGCTTTAATTCCTGATAACAAAGTGCAAGATAATATCCATTTTTCCCAATGGCAGGCAAAACAGATTCCTAATAGAAGTCTTAAAATTCCAAACATATTTTGATACTTTATATCTAGATAACACAGAAAGATAAAAAGATGCAGAACAATTTTCTGATCTGAGTACTACAGAAGTGATAAGACTAAAACCTCAGGCATCCAGTTTCCTTTTTATCTGAGCTGTAACACTACCAGTGAAAAGAATGGGATGGCAAATTTATGCCACTCTAAATAGATTGACTAAATACATGCTCAATTATATTAAAAATATTTAACACAGCACAAAATTCCACACAAAGCGGATTCACAGAGAGAATGCAGTAGGTGTCCAACAGTTGTCGAAGTTCTGCATTATTATAACAAATAAATCAATTGAAGTGGAAGCTTGTCAGATGTCAGATTATAACAAATAAATCAATTGAAGTGGAAGCTTGTCAGAAGTCAGATTATAACAAATAAATCAATTGAAAGAGGAAGTCAGATTATAACAAATAAATCAATTGAAGAGGAAGCTTGTCAGATGTCAGATTATAACAAATAAATCAATTAAAGAGGAAGCGTGTCAGATGTCAGATTATAACAAATAAATCAATTGAAGTGGAAGTTTGTCAGATGTCAGATTATAACATAAATCAATTGAAGAGGAAGCTTGTCAGATGTCAGATTATAACAAATAAATCAATCGAAGTGGAAGCTTGTCAGATGTCAGATTATAATAAATCAATTGAAGTGGAAGCTTGTCAGATGTCAGATTATAACAGATAAATCAATTGAAGTGGAAGCTTGTCACATGTCAGATTATAATAAATCAATTGAAGTGGAAGCTTGTCAGATTATAACAAATAAAGCAATTGAAGTGGAAGCTTGTCAGATGTCAGATTATAACTAATAAATCAATTGAAGTGGAAGTTTGTCAGATGTCAGATTATAACATAAATCAATTGAAGATGAAGCTTGTCAGATGTCAGATTATAACAAATAAATCAATTGAAGTGGAAGCTTGTTAGATGTCAGATTATAATAAATCAATTCAAGTGGAAGCTTGTCAGATGTTAGATTATAACAAATAAATCAATTGAAGTGGAAGTTTCTCAGATGTCAGATTATAACAAATCAATTGAAGTGGAAGCTTGTCAGATGTCCGATTATAACAAATAAATCAATTGAAGTGGAAGCTTGTCAGATGTCAGATTATAACAAATAAATCAATTGAAGTGGAAGCTTGTCAGAAGTCAGATTATAACAAATAAATCAATTGAAGAGGAAGCATGTCAGATGTCAGATTATAACAAATAAATCAATTGAAGAGGAAGCTTGTCAGATGTCAGATTATAACAAATAAATCAATTGAAGTGGAAGTTTGTCAGATGTCAGATTATAACATAAATCAATTGAAGAGGAAGCTTGTCAGATGTCAGATTATAACAAATAAATCAGTTGAAATGGAAGCTTGTCAGATGTCAGATTATAATAAATCAATTGAAGTGGAAGCTTGTTAGATGTCAGATTATAACAAATAAATCAATTGAAGAGGAAGCTTGTCAGATGTCAGATTATAACAGATAAATCAATTGAAGTGGATGCTTGTCAGATGTCAGATTATAATAAATCAATTGAAGTGGAAGCTTGTCAGATGTCAGATTATAACAAATAAATCAATTGAAGTGGAAGCTTGTTAGATGTCAGATTGTAACTAATAAATCAATTGAAGTGGAAGCTTGTTAGATGTCCGATTATAACAAATAAATCAATTGAAGTGGAAATTTGTCAAATGTCAGATTATAACAAATAAATCAATTGAAGTGGAAGCTTGTCAGATGTCAGATTATAACAAATAAATCAATTGAAGTGGAAGTTTGTTAGATGTCAGATTATAACAAATAAATCAATTGAAGTGGAAGCTTGTCAGATGTTAGATTATAACAAATAAATCAATTGAAGTGGAGGTTTGTCAGATGTCAGATTATAACAAATCAATTGAAGTGGAAGCTTGTCAGATGTCAGATTATAACAAATAAATCAATTGAAGAGGAAGCTTGTCCGATTATAACAAATAAATCAATTGAAGTGGAAGTTTGTCAGATGTCAGATTATAACAAATAAATCAATTGAAGTGGAAGCTTATCAGATGTCAGATTATAACAAATAAATCAATTGAAGTGGAGGTTTGTCAGATGTCAGATTATAACAAATCAATTGAAGAGGAAGCTTGTCAGATGTCAGATTATAACAAATAAGTCAATTGAAGAGGAAGCTTGTCAGATGTCAGATTATAACAAATAAATCAATTGAAGTGGAAGCTTGTCAGATGTCAGATTATAATAAATCAATTGAAATGGAAGTTTGTCAGATGTCAGATTATAACAAATAAATCAATTGAAGTGGAAGCTTGTTAGATGTCAGACTATAACAAATAAATCAATTGAAGTGGAAGTTTGTCAGATGTCAGATTATAATAAATCAGTTGAAGAGGAAGCTTGTCAGATGTCCGATTATAACAAATAAATCAATTGAAGTGGAAGTTTGTCAGATGTCAGATTATAACAAATCAATTGAAGTGGAAGCTTGTTAGATGTCAGATTATAACAAATAAATCAATTGAAGTGGAAGCTTGTCAGATGTCAGATTATAACTAATAAATCAATTGAAGTGTAAGTTTGTCAGATGTCAGATTATAATAAATCAATTGAAGAGGAAGCTTGTCAGATTATAACAAATAAATCAATTGAAGTGGAAGCTTGTCAGATGTCAGATTATAACTAATAAATCAATTGAAGTGTAAGTTTGTCAGATGTCAGATTATAATAAATCAATTGAAGTGGAAGCTTGTCAGATGTCAGATTATAACTAATAAATCAATTGAAGTGGAAGTTTGTTAGATGTCAGATTATAACAAATAAATCAATTGAAGTGGAAGCTTGTCAGATGTCAGATTATAACTAATAAATCAGTTCAAGTGGAAGTTTGTCAGATGTCAAATTATAATAAATCAGTTGAAGTTGAAGCTTGTCAGATGTTAGATTATAACAAATAAATCAATTGAAGAGGAAGCTTGTCAGATGTCAGATTATAATAAATCAATTGAAGTGGAAGCTTGTCAGATGTCAGATTATAACATCAATTGAAGTGGAAGCTTGTCAGATGTCAGATTATAACAAATAAATCAATTGAAGAGGAAGCTTGTCAGATATCAGATTATAACAAATAAATCAATTGAAGTGGAAGCTTGTCAGATGTCAGATTATAACAAATAAATCAATTGAAGAGGAAGCTTGTCAGATGTCAGATTATAATAAATCAATTGAAGTGGAAGCTTGTCAGATGTCAGATTATAACACCAATTGAAGTGGAAGCTTGTCAGATGTCAGATTATAACAAATAAATCAATTGAAGTGGAAGCTTGTCAGATGTCAGATTATAACAAATAAATCAATTGAAGAGGAAGCTTGTCAGATGTCAGATTATAATAAATCAATTGAAGTGGAAGCTTGTCAGATGTCAGATTATAACATCAATTGAAGAGGAAGCTTGTCAGATGTCAGATTATAACAAATAAATCAATTGAAGAGGAAGCTTGTCAGATGTCAGATTATAACAAATAAATCAATTGAAGTGGAAGCTTGTCAGATGTCAGATTATAATAAATCAATTGAAGAGGAAGCTTGTCAGATGTCAGATTATAACTAATAAATCAATTGAAGTGGAAGCTTGTCAGATGTCAGATTATAACATAAATCAATTGAAGTGGAAGCTTGTTAGATGTCAGATTATAACAAATAAATCAATTGAAGTGGAAGTTTGTCAGATGTCAAATTATAATAAATCAGTTGAAGTTGAAGCTTGTCAGATTATAATAAATCAATTGAAGTGGAAGTGGAAGCTTGTCAGATGTCCGATTATAACAAATAAATCAATTGAAGTGGAAGCTTGTCAGATGTCAGATTATAACAAATAAATCAATTGAAGTGGAAGCTTGTTAGATGTCAGGTTATGACAAATAAATCAATTGAAGTGGAAGCTTGTCAGATGTCAGATTATAACAAATAAATCAATTGAAGTGGAAGCTTGTCAGATGTCAGATTATAACAAATAAATCAATTGAAGTGGAAGCTTGTCAGATGTCAGATTATAACAAATAAATCAATTGAAGTGGAAGCTTTTCAGATGTCAGATTATAACAAATCAATTGAAGTGGAAGCTTGTCAGATGTCCGATTATAACAAATAAATCAATTGAAGTGGAAGCTTGTCAGATGTCAGATTATAACAAATAAATCAATTGAAGTGGAAGCTTGTCAGATGTCAGATTATAATAAATCAATTGAAGTGGAAGCTTGTCAGATGTCATATTATAACTAATAAATCAATTGAAGTGGAAGCTTGTTAGATGTCAGATTATAACAAATAAATCAATTGAAGTGGAAGCTTGTTAGATGTCAGATTATAACAAATAAATCAATTGAAGTGGAAGCTTGTCAGATGTCAGATTATAATTAATAAATCAATTGAAGTGGAAGTTTGTCAGATGTCAAATTATAATAAATCAGTTGAAGTGGAAGCTTGTCAGATGTCAGATTATAATAAATCAATTGAAGAAGAAGCTTGTCAGATGTCAGATTATAACAAATAAATCAATTGAAGAGGAAGCTTGTCAGATGTCAGATTATAATAAATCAATTGAAGAGGAAGCTTGTCAGATGACTAAAAGGGCAAAAGTCTGAGTCTAGAAAAGATGTTGCAGATGAGAAGCAACATGATCCAGATCACGATTGTGCTAATGATATGCTTGATGTTATTGTTGTTGGGGTAATGGTCACAACTCTGACAATGATGGTGGTGATGATGATGAATAGTTGCAAATTTACCATATTATACTTGCTTATAAGATGAGTCCAACTGCAAATTGCACAGACCCAGATCTGCCATCACATAATGTGCTGGCAGGTCAGGGTCTTTGCAGTTTGTTAGGAGTAATCAATAGAACAAACAACATAGACCTTGATCTGCAGACGCATTGTGCTACAGCAGATCAGAATCTTTGTTGTTTGCAGTTGGATTCCACCTTATAAGCGAGTATATATGGTAATCTAAAGCAGACTAATTTTCATTTTCATTTTCCCATCTTAATTCACCTGTATTTCTGAGATGAAATAAAATATTTGTGATAAGAATTATAAAGTTAAAATTTCACAGATAAAATGTACAAGGTTAAATGTTGAATGTTTGCCAAAATTGCTCTTAAGCTGCAAAATGACCTGAGATTACTATTGTACATGTAAGAGAAAAAAGGTCACCTAGCCTATTAAATGTAATAATCTTTTCCAAAGTATTTTTCTGTCAGTAGGCAATAAAAACACTGCATGTTTCAAAATCTCCAAATCTGTCAGTTTTACTTGCTAAAATTTCCATTTTTATGGACCTGTCGCCTCATGTTGAAATCAGCAGATAAAATGCCTGTACAGACCAACAAGTGTAAAACAAAATGTGTGAAGGGTGTTTATTTGAAAATGATCAAAATATGAACATGTTATATAAAAATATTGATTTGAAACAAGATATCAAGCAAAAGAGGCATAATTGCCATTCTTGGTTAAAATATACAATAAGTTTACAAACATTTCTGAAATATTTGCTAAGTAAAAAGTTTAAATTTGCCAACCCAACACAACCCCCAACCTATTGGTTCAGATGCATCAAAATGATCTTTTATTAGGCACAGGCATGGGCACAACATACAAAAATGGCCAGCATGGGTTATGCTGCATTAGCTGGGAATAATTGTACTGAAATGAACTGCTGTAATATTTATAGGATTTGTCCAAAAATGTGTGATATGCACATTTTAAAAAAAATTAAACCAAACATCCATCTGAATGTGTGAAAATGGCACATCTTATTTTCAAAACTTACCTTTATCTTGGCAATAAATCACTCATATATTCAGAAAATGTCACTTTTTATGGGGGGGGGGGAGGTTCACTAAATTTTCAGTTCTAGGATAGTACCTGCTTTTTGGTTCACTGCTCTTAGACCAGTTGATTTTATGTGATGGCCTCTTGTCTGGCTTGTAAAAGCTACTTCTCTAGGATGGATGGCCTTTCAGACATTGAATGTTTTGTGTTTTTTAAACTGCTTCGTTAAATATATAGTTGTATTAAAATGATTTTGGTATTACAACTATATGGTCTTTAACTAAATAAAATGAAGAAGCCAAACAAACAAGTTTTGTAAAACTTAACAAATAATTTAATTTTCTAAGTTACAGTATTATGAATTAAATCCAAAATAGTCTTAAAAGTTCTATTACAAGTCCAAATGAATTGAAAGCTCCAAATGAATTCCAGGCAATCAAATGTACCGATGTACCAACAGTCTTGATGTATTACAATTGCATTGTCGAGATCTCCTTTGAATAAATTCACAATAATCCCAGAATATTTTAATCTAGAGTCAAAGAGCACTTTGTAATTCCAATAAAGAATCCAAACAAATGATTTCCTTTCAAATTTTATCTAAATAACACATTAAACACACCTGCTGACTGATATTAAAACAAGAACATATAAAATAAGTATGAAGGAATCAATTAATTGATCAACTCTCTCAGTATATACACACTATGGCTGTTTTACAACTCTTAAGTCACAATATTTCCTATGTGACATTTGTCACAATACCCAGTTGACAGAACCCACCTGACTGAACCAGCCAATGGGAAATTATCCCAAAGTTGTCAGCATGTTTATTATTATTATTATGATTAATTTTAAATATTGTCAGACATAATTTATCTTGCATTCAAGTTAGTGGTCATTGCTGGCATTTTAATAATTCATTGATCTTATGAACACAGTGACTTAACATATTCAAATGAATTTTGACCAGACATGTACTTAGTTGCAATGCATTGCAGAAGTGGATAGTCGGCACTATGACCTTAGTGTTTCTTAAGAATTTTGGAGGTAGTTTCAGTGCTCAACAGTTCAAAAAATAAAAAGTCAGAAGAAAGGTCTTACCATGGATTCCTTGAAATTTTTTTCAGCCATTAAAGTCAGTCCTATTTATGGAGTCTTGTTATTAAAGTTATTTTGATAGATTACCATGAAAGGTGGTTAAGTGTTATGATCATCACCTAAAGATGCACATATTTACAAATCACTGTGTGGTCAGTACCTAACGATGCACATGTCCACAAATCACTGTGTGGTCATCACTTAAAGATGCACATATCTACAAATCACTGTGCTCCCAAGTTTTTGTTAGGGTTATTGCTTTTTGCAGCTGTTGCATGGAAAAAATAATCTTGTGAACACAGCTCTTTTCAGTGATAGCTATCATAGACCAATTGAGGTTATGTGATTACCATTAGCACAAGTCTGTTATCACTCCTAAACTACTGGTACAATTGCAAAGAAATTTTAGACACATTTATCCCAAGGTGTTATTGGTCTTGAATGACAATAGTACCCCTCATATCCAATATGGCCAACATGGCAGCCATCTTGAAAATCTTGTTATTGCTACTTATCCTGAATGGATGGTGTTATCAGTATGGATTTGTCTCTAAAAGACTTCTTATGGTGACCTGCGAGAGAATTGTGCTGCCATTGTAGTCATCTTGAAGATCTTGTTAATGCTACATTTAAATAGGTTGTTGTATTCACTAAAAGACATCCTAGTTGATCCAAGATAAGAATGGTGCCTATCAGACGTGTAATATAGTTCCATAGTGGCCATCTTAAAATCTTGTTACTGCCATTTCTCTAGAATTGATGGATATATTTACATGGGACATTTACTAAAAAAAACTTCTTAAAATGTCTATTTGGTTCTAAATGACATTGGTGCCAATGTAACATTCAGTAGGTCCAGTATGATGGCCATCCTGAAAATCTTGTTATTGCTAATTGCACCTGAATCTAGATAGTCATAGTTAGATACTGTTTTCACTAAACATACTTCTGTGATATCCAGTTGGTCTTAAATAAAAATAGTTCTGATCAGACCTCCAACATGATGACAGTGGTGGCCATGTTAAAAATCTTTTATCATTTTTCCTCTTGATGGATTGCATACTAACATCTGGTTTTAATTAGCACTCTGATCTTGATTTAAAGTCAGTGGTCTTGACTTTGGCTTTTAGCTTTACTAGCTTGTAAACTGACAACACAAAACAAATATGAATGGATTTTTATAACTGAACCAATCTGCCAGATATAGCTGAAGAATATCTTGAATGATACCACTTGAATAAGTTGTTTAATTTCCCCAAAATGTTGCTTATAGATTTAGCCAAATTTGGCACGTGGGTATATCTTAACATTCATACAAGTTCAAGCTGATTTTCTGTCCATGATATCAGGTTCAAGGTCAAGATAAAGACTTTTGCACTGCTCTTATATGTATCTTCTGAATATGCATACTCAACATAAGAAATAGTTATTTTTACCAAATTTTTTATTAAATAATGTTTATCAAGAATATCAGTGACAGTTTCAGTACTCTTTGTGGCCAGATGAGCATCAGTCCCTTTGTTGGGCTCTTGTTCATGGATTGTGGTGAAATTGGTACACATTCATTTGAAGATGCACAAATTGACAAATATTTTTGTTCCCATGAGTTTTAATGAGTTGTAATTTGTTGTCCTTTTTATGTAGAGCTGAATGCAGTGTATTTTACATGTGTAAATGCAGCTAATCTTGCAGTTCATGTTCATGAAGATATGCATGTTGACAATCGTTGTATTTGTGCTATTTTCATAGAAGTCATGATGCCATCATGGGATAGAGGTGGGATGTAAGAGAGGCAAGAGTATGTTTGAGTTACCAATCCTGTAGTTTTTAATGGTAGTTGGATTGTGTGGGGACTGATCTATAGCATATTAATATTTTGTAAGAATTGTTAGGACTTTGAAATGCAGAAAAAATTGCACAGAGCTTGGTCATAAAATTATAAATTGGCAGAACTTTCTTTCTTGTCAACCTTTAATTTCCTTGTTGTTTGTAATTTGTGATACACTTGTTCTTGATTTTATTTTCAGGTGTGCAAATTATTATATGTAAAACAAATATTAACCATAATTTACACATTTTTAATTAGCAAAGATGTTCTCTGTTTGAAAAACTAGATGGAAAATACATGGATCAGGATTTCTAAGGAATGAGGTTGTACAGAAAATTAGAGGGTAACATATTATTTACAGTACAGTTCTTTTTTGCAATGGCTGTACATGCTGCTTGTATAAGTTCATTTTCAGTGTTGCCAGCTTGATTAATGCTGGTGCAAAAGAATGCCAATAAAAAGTACAGAACATGCATAAACTTGACACAAAGGTAGACTCTTGCTCACTACACAAAGAGAATGCAACCATGTTTCGTATTATGGCGTCAAACTGCCATAACTACAGCGTTCACTAAATATATGTATATTGACCAATTACTATTGCCTTTATCATTTCCTTAGGTTTGTCAGAAGTCATAGTGTCATAAAAGAAAGTAAGTCAAGATTACTGAGGTGAGGAAAGGGAGAGTTCTGGAATTTGTAACAGTAGGCAATAAATACATGATTTTTTTTTGTTTTTACATGCAGGCCATGTCTGAGGATCAACCATTTTTGTACCCACAAACAGTATCCACAAATCATTCTTCAGATGATGTCTATGTTCCTCAGAGTTCTGGTGAAACCAAGTCAAATGTAGGACAAACCACGTGAGAAATTTGTGAACTTTTTTTTTCACAGCAGTTAAAATACTCATTGCCTCTGCATAATGGAGGCACTTTCCTACTATTTCTGAAATGGGACCAGAACCCTTTGAATTGGGAACATGTACACATAAATGAGCTAAACTGGGAAATTTGGGAATAAAAGAACGATAAGACTGCATGTGCATTATCAAGCAGAGCATAGTTATGTTTTAATACTGTAATTCAGTCAGTCAGCATTGTGGTAAGTGGGCTGAACAGTATTGAAGGAAATCAGTGAGCAATATTATAAAATCCAGTATGGCAAAATGTTTCAACATTCCTATAAAACAACTGCCATAGTGATGAATACAGATGTTTCATTTTTATTTTATATTTGTCTCTTTATTCATTTAGAAATGCAAGAAGGGAACAAAGATTGTTATTTTACTTGTTATCTGTGTCTCCATTGTAGAGGGAATTTCAGGAAAATATTGGAAAACATTCTGTAAATAGAAAAAGTTGCTGAAGTTTGGCCCCAATAAGGGTCTGTGAAATTCCAATAAATGCTATTCTTTTTAGGTATGTAGAGTTCATTGGTGCAATCAACACACAATAAGAGTGTGATGAAGAATTTCAGGATCTATTAATTTTGAAGCCGTACTTTTTCTCATTGGTGTTTAATTAAAATTTAAGTATGAGATATTGCTTATGGAATTATGTTAGATCATTGTGAGATATTGCTTATGGAATTGTGTTAGATCATTGTGATTATTTGAAGTTATATTACGAAGAAAATGACATTCTTTTAACTTTAAGAATTTATGTCTGCAAATATTTATATTACATTGTCTGAGATGCCATCCATTCCGATTTCAGTAGAAACAGTCCAGTTTTTTATTTGTTCTATGATATTATGATTGCAGATCCGGATTTTCCTGTCAGATAAAATTGTATATAGGTAAAATGTAATTTGAACACTGAGATGCTTAAAATGTATGTTTCTAATTCATTTGAAAAAGTACCTTAGCACTTGTATCACAAAGCAATTGAATATTGACAAGTCAGAATTCATGTCAGCTTATCACCCTGATTCACTTAAAAATGTTAAAGATCGATGTTAGCAAATAAGTGGCCAGTGAGAATTATATCTGGATGAGAGAAAAAAATGAAGTGTGCTATAGACGTTCCAAACAGAATATTTAATCAACCTTGGAGGAATACATTACATTTCCATTGTTTTCTCATTGGACATCATTGTGTTGTATAGCAGGAAAACTGACGATAGGAAGCAGTTTGAATCATTATAGTTGAATTCCAAAATTTAAATTGTTGTATAAAAAGTCCAAGTATTCCTGTCTGTATTTCTAGATTCCAATTTTATCTTGACTGAAATTTATGCAATGACATTTCATCCTGCATCCATTAGCGCATGTTTGTCATCACTACTTCCTAAACTACTGGGAGGAATGCTGCCCTACAGTGTGGGCACAATGGCAAACATTTTCAGATCTTGTTATGACTTTTACTCCTAAACAATTGGTCATATTTACATGGACTTTTCACTGAAAGAAAATGGTGCTTATCTGACATCCAATATGGCCATTTTGGAAATATTATTGCTGTTACGCCTTCTGGGGTTTTTGCTAAAAGACTTTTGATGATGTCTTTGTGTTGGTCCTAAATGTTGTAGATCGAGCATCCAATATGGCCACCATGGTGGCCATCTTATTATCTCTTCTACTCTAGAATTGATTGTCGTTTCATTTTGGCATGGAGTTTTCACTAAATTACTTCTTATTATTTCTTATGATGTCTGGTGGGTGCCAAATACAAAATTTGCTGAACTGATATCCAGTACATCCACTATGGTGGCCACTTGAAAATCTTATTGTTGGTACTTCTTTATGAATGGTCATATTTGCATGATTTCTTAATATATGTAGTTGGTCCCAAGTTCAAATGGTGTTGATCTTATTCAGCATGTCAGCTGTGACAGCCATCTTTGACACCTTGCTGTAACTATACCTCCTGTATTAATTTTCATATCAGCATGGCATTGATATGATGTCCAGTTGGTCTTAAATAAACATGGTGCCGATCTTTTATCCAATGTGTCCACCAGGCAGTTTCAACCTGCAGCAGTTAAAAGGAAGAAACTCTTGGATTCCACAAATTCTTTTGGCCAGCAGAGTGTCAGTCCCTTCAGTGGACTCTTGTTTAAAACTAACATTTCTATTTCACCTCCTCTCTCACCCACTGCCATTCTATATTTTCAGATTCATATAATTAAAAGTACAAAATTGCACAGAACTCACAACTAATACTCTGCAACTGTTTCCGCTTTTCTGTTTACAAAATGACTATTACACATGAATATGTCACAATAATGTTGTAAATTGTCATAAATTTTATTTAAATTTTCTGTGTAGGTTTATACTCAAGAACTATTCCACATGCCTCTATATAGAAATCCTCATTTCCATCATTCTTTGGTCCTGTTAACACAGTTAGTCCAGCAGTCTTAGAAAGATTGCCATAAAACTTCATAAATGTTGTGGTCGTTATAAAAAGATGCACTTGCCCAAAACCTTAAATTGCATACAGGTTTTAGTTTGACTGGTCATGGACAAGGAGAATTTATTGGATGATCTGTTGTCCCTCGGCTGTTAGCACAAGTTTGTTGTTGTTTTGGGTTTAACACCATTTTCCATAACATGATAGACTATACATGGCCGCCAGTATATTTGGTGGAGGAAGAACCGTCAAAATTCCTGGGATGGCCCACTGACATGGAAGATTGTCATGAAACTTAAACGCACATTAATCCCATGGTCAGGCTTAACCTAAAATGAATATTGTGCCTTGTGAAGATGTAGCAAGGCCAACACAGTGGCCAGCTTGAAAATCTTGTTATTGCTACATCTCATGGATGGAATGTCATATTCACATGGGGTTTTCATCCAGGTACTTCTTGTGATGTCTAGTTGGTCCTAAATGGAAATTGTGCCAGTCTGATATCTAATATGGCTACCATGATCTTGGTCTTAAAATGACAGTGGTGTCAGTCTGACATCAAATATTGCCATCATGACATCTATATTGCAATCTTGTTATAGCTACTCCTAGACAGAAAGTCTGACGGAATTTTCAACAGAAGATTTCTTATCATGTCTGGTTAGTCCTAATGAAAATTACACAGATTTTTCAAGCAGTAATGACCATCTTGAAAGTCTTGTTCTGAATGCATGATCAAATTGACATAGGGTTTTTACTGAAGGACTTCTTATGAGGTCTAGTTAGTCTGAAACAAAAATGATGCAGATCTTACATCCATTAAAATCTTTTTTTTTAACTCAAGAATATCAGAGATGGTTTCAACAGTCAGCAGGTAAACAAAAGAAATGGACTTGTCTTGAATTCCTGGAAATTCTTTCCAGCCAATTGAGCATCATAGTACTTCTTTGGACTCTTGTTTTGTATCTGGATACAGTATATAACAGAGATCTTGCATTGTGGTCCCGCAGTTTTGATGGATTGACATGAGACTTGGTAAAAATTATGGTCATCATTTGAAGATGTGCATGTCAAAAAACCATCCTGCTTCCATAATTTTGAGCTCATCTAACTCTAAGGTTTAGGAAGCTTATGGTGTGTTTCTGCATCCATCATGTATCCATCAATAGTTACTAATTCTAACATCTTCAGAAACAAGACACCAGACCAATGTTGACCAAATTTGGTAAAGTATATCTTGGTGTAATGGGCTTAAAACTTCTTACAAACAATGCAAACCTGACATTTAAACTGTCTGGAGGATTGCCATGAAACTTTACACACACATTCATCCCAAGGCCTTGTTGGTCCTGAATGAAAATGTCCCTTGGAAGTCATCTTGAAATTTTGCTACTGCTCCTGAATAGAAAGTCATATTGGCATGGGGTTTTACCAGAAGATTTCTTGTGGTGTACAGTTGACCCTGTGTGAAAAGGGTGACATTCTCTGATGTGACAGCCAGTATGGTCACCACAGCAGCCATCTTGAAAATCTTGTTTTCACTACTTTACCTAAACTGATGATCATATCAACATGGGGTTTTCAATTAAAGGCTTCTTATGATGTCTTGTTGGTCCTGAATGAAAATGGTACTGATCTGTTATCCAATATGGCCACCACAGCAGCCATCTTGAAAATCTTGTTATTGCTACACACCTAAATGGAAGTCATATTGACATTTCAGCTTTCACCAGAAGACTGATTATAATATCTAGTTGGTTTTGAAAAAATGATGCCAATATGACATCCAGTAAGGCCACCATGGTAACCATAGTGAAAATCTTGTTATAACAGTTTTTTGGGAGTTACTGCACTTTCTGATTTATCGCTGGATGTAATGTAGGACATTATCTTGTGAACACTCCTAATGTCACATTTTTAAATGGATCATAACAATACTTAGAAAGTATTGCTTTTTTTTGACCCACATCTGAATGCAGTGTGAAACAGAATTTTGTGGACCTCAACTTGCAGTTTTTTATTGATTGCTGTGAAACTTGGTATA
Source organism: Megalonaias nervosa (assembly GCA_016617855.1). NCBI lineage: Eukaryota > Metazoa > Mollusca > Bivalvia > Unionida > Unionidae > Megalonaias > Megalonaias nervosa. Next base: position 46,192 of record JAECUM010004482.1, read on the forward strand.
TATTATGATTATCATCAGGTTCTATGGATGCACATTTTGATAAATTGTTGTATTTCCATATTCTGCTGCTCATAGATCAGAAGGATTTATGGGATGGTATTGCCCATTGTCTGATGCCCAACATCTCTCCATCTGTTAGCACAAGTTTGTTATCACTTCTCCTCCTAAACTACTTGGAGGAATGCCTTGAAACTTTACACCCATTCATCGCATGGTCTACATGGTCTTAAATATAAAAGGCACTGATCACACATCCAATATGGCCACTACAGTAGCCACTTGAAAATCTTCCTATCACTGCACCTTATGAGTGGATGGTCATATCAACATGAGGTTTTTTGAATGGAAGACTTACTATGATGTCCAGTTTTTCCTAATTGAATGTGGTGTCGATCCGTTGTTCAATATGGCCACCATTGCAGCCATCATCAAACTCTTGTTTTTGCTACTACTGAATGGATGGTAATATCAATATGGAGTTTTAACTCAAGAGTTCTTATGAAGTCTCATTAATGCTAAAGAAAATGATGTTGATTTTACATCCAATATGGCCACCACAGTGGTCATCTTGAAAATCTTCTCATTGCTATTTCTCCTACATTGATTAATCATATCAACATGGGGTTTCTACTGAAGACTTCCTATAACACCTGGTCGGTCCTAAATGAAAAAATTGCCAATCAGAATTCCAATATGGCCACCATGGCAGCCATCTTTGAGATCTTTTTGTTGCTACTGCTCCTGAATGGATGGTCATATCAATATGGGGTTTCATTGATAGACTTCTTATGATATCTAGTTGGTCCTAAATAAAATTATTGCTGATCTGATGTCTAATATGGCCACAGTGGCAGCCATCTTGAACATCTTATCATTACTTCTCCTGAATGAGTGGTTGTATCAACATGGAGTTTCACTAAAATACTTTTTATAATATCTAGCTGGTTTTAAATGAACATGTTGACCATCTGATGTCCAATATGGCTGCCATAGCAGCCATTTCCACTTGAATATAAAGTCATATTGACATGGGGTTTCACCCAAAGACTTCTCATGATGTTCAGTTGGTCTCAAAATGGTGCTGATCTGACATCCAATGTGGCAGAGTGGCAGACATATTGAAAATCTTTTTATTGCTACTCTTCCTGAATGAAAGTCATGAAAATATATCTTCACTCCAAATGGATATGTATATATATATATATATATATATATATATATATATATATATATATATATATATATGTCATCATGTGATTTTTACCAATAGACTTCTTATGATACCTAGTTGGTCTTAAATATAAATGGTGCTAGTTGTATATCCAATAGGGCTGCCATGATGGTTGTTTTAAAAATCTCATCACTACTCCTCTCGAATGGGTGGTGTCATCATGATGGGGGATTTTCACCAAGACCTAAATAAATATGGTGACAGTCAAACATCCAATATTGCTTCCACCCCTGCTGTCTTAAAAATCTTGGTGTCACTACTCTCTCTGAAAGGATGATCACTTCTAATGATGTCTAATTTGTCCTAATGAAACGGGGGTCAAACTGGCTTCCAGTATGTCCACCACATCATCTAGTTTAAAAATCTTGTTAACATTGTAGAATATCATTGATGGCTTCAACTCTCAACAGTTATTAGAAAGAAATGGTCTTATCTTGAGTTCATTGAAATTCTTTTTGCCCAGTATAGCATCAGTACCTTCAAGGGACTCTTGTTGTGAGAGTCATTGCCTTTTTTACTTAAGCTTGATGCAATACATTACAGAATTCTGTGAATTGTTTTAATTTGTGCAGCTTTTAATGGATTACTGTGAACTGTGGTACATATTATGGTCAATATCATTAGATATGCATGTTGACCAGTCATTGTACTTGTATTATTTTCAGAAGAGTGATGTCCTTTTTATATTATAGTCATCACCATCATTGGGTAGGGGTGGGTTGCAAGAAGGTTGGGGTTAATTTTTTGTGAGCTAATGTCCCACCATTTCTCTGTTTTACGTTCCTTATATTTCTGTATTATTTTATCCAACCTCCATGGACTTGGATAGCCTCAGTTTATACTTGTATTTATAAAGTGAAATAAATGCTCCCAGTATTGAAGCTGAGTGATGGTCGTGACCTGAAGGTCATGGCCAGTATATTGTTTCCTTGTAAGTTTCCATAAGCTTTGTTCAGATCAAATATTGGGTAGTTTTCACATGAAACATTAGCTTTCATGCTTACCTCCCATTAGACCCTAGGCCATCATCCTTTGTGACACACCCTAAAGAGTTTATGGCTAAAATTAATTATCAAAATTTTGTCCTGAAGATGCATCATATCTACCATGAATGTGCAGTAAACAACATATTTGTGCTAGCCAGTTTCTGATTAAGTTTTATTACAGAAACACATTTGTGCTAGACAGATTCAAGATTAAATTGTGGTCTTCATTGTGAGTAACTGACTATTTTCTCCTAGGTCAGTTATTATTTGTTTACCAAACTGTTCATTGTGGTCAATTTCTTTGGAAATTGGTCCATTTATGGTCATCTTTCCTCTTCATCAAGGCAATAATTGGAATGCAATTATTATCACCTTATATATCTTTAGTTTTGATTAGTACAGGTTCATGATGGTGTTGAAAAGTGTTTTGTGAATTTTCATGTGTTGCAATGGGATGGGGGTGGGGGGAGGTTTTGACTCTAAAGGAAGTAATCTTTGAAGAACTATATTTGCTGAACCAATCTTGGCACTAATTTGATTTCTCCATCCTCTGATGAGTTTGACAATGTTTACATGTTGGTGGTTGTGAGATTTATTTTTAAAACAGGTTCCTTCAGAAGTGAGAGAGACTGTTCTTTATTGCAACTGCAGCCAAAGACTGGTTAGTGCTTGTTCAGCACTTTCATATCCGTGCACTCCTACCCTCACTGTGGTGTTAAGGCTGAGTTAATCATTTGAAAAAGATTTCAGTTGACATTTTTCTTCATGATCACAAGTCCAAAACCCTATGAAGGATAGCTCTCATTCTTTGACTGTACAATCAGGATCTCTGCCCTCCGATATGTACATATCCTTACCCACATTCTGACCCCCAGACACTGCCAGGGTCATTTGAAATTCTTGGTTAAGGGTTTGGTCAAAGTGTGTCATTATGATTATAAGTCCTAAACCCTAGAGTGGATAGCTTTCATACACTTGGTCTGTAGAATTAGTGCACACTGCCCTGTCATATTCATGCACTCCAATCCTCTATGGCCCTCGAGTAAGATCAGGGTCATTTGAAAGTGAAAACATGCAGTTGTTTGAGGCAGGGAGGCAGGTGAGACATGTAATTCTTTTAAATTTTCTTTGTTGTATAACCTCCTTTAACGAACACAGTTGTAGGTGTACAAAAATCATTTGCAGATGCAGATGGTCACCTGTTGGGGAACGTGTGTACCAAATTTGGTGAATTTCTGTGGTAGTTTAGATGATGTGGTTTTGGACACAACATACTGAAGGTATTACAGTGTACCCAGCTAAAGCATTAGGATAACAAGAGGTTACTGGATGCATTGCTATCAACACTTGTAGTAAAGATGGTTTATAAACCAGTTCCAAAAGATCATAATAGGTAAGCTTGACTGTAAGAGAATGACCTGTAGCAGTACATTTTTTATCTTGAATCCTACGTCTCAGTGCATTGAATCATGTTACAGGAGCCTGCAGTGTCTGATGCACCTTTTGAAGGGGATGATTGGAACAGGGATCCTGGCAATGGCAGTTGCTTTCAAAAATGGTGGATTGTGGGTAGGTACTTTTTTTACTTGGACATTGTGTCATAGGGCTTCATTTAAAACTCTTTGTACCATAATCCCACTTTGAACACTTAAATGATTATTATTTGGGAAAATTTTTGATGAAGTTAAAAGCTCATCCTGATAAATAAGCATTAATTGTGTAAAACACTGCTTCCTTCTCATGATCAATTATCTTGGCTGTGCTGAATAAAACAGACGGAAGGTCTGCTTGTAAATTTGATTGAACCTTGAAGTTCATTTGGATGGAGCCACAAAACATGCTTAGTAGTAAGTTCAAAGAAAATTATGATGTTCTAGGCAGCTGTTTGCATCTTCTTCTTTCTCACATGGTATTGAGGATCCAGACATCCTGCATTAATAATGCAGTGCTAGACAGATTATATATCTATCTATCCATCTATCTATCTATCTATATATATATATATATATAAAAATCAGCTTGCCTGGATGGAAAATCCCTTTGTCCATGGGGTATCTATTTTGAACTTACCCAAAATATTACAGCATAATATTACAATTTAAGTTAAAAGATAGGGTAAAATGGTATATGGAGTAGTTTCTTGAAATTGTATTATATTTATTTTACAAATAAATAGCTTGTATTGTTTTCTGGTTATCTTCTTTCTTTGGAAATTATAAATATGTGCCAGTAATAAAAGTTATCAGAGTTATCAAAAAAGATGTTGAATAGCACATGTTGATTGATATGCAGATAATTAAAACAAATGGAAGGGTTTGAACTAATAACTGGGGAATATGATGCTTTTATAGCAACAGCAAAGACAGAGACAAGCCAAATGTTCAGGGTTGACATGGTTAGCACATTTCATTGGATCTGAAAGAAATTTATTTTCATTGGCCAGTATGATAAGTAGATAGGAGCTGGCTCACTCACTGCTTATATCTAGATTAGCACATGAATGTTAAATCCCATGTGTTTACACATATTCAAATGATTAAAATGTAACTGATGACAAGTTGAATACAAGACTGACTTTGACATTGGCTTCAGGATGTAGGTGACAGTTTTGACAGTACATTATGAAATAAAGGATGTTTAGATCAATAAAATTGTGGGCATTTATGTAAAATGGAAGCCTGTGATATATATATATATATATATATATATATATATATATATATATATATATATACATATATATACACACAATAAAGATTCTTTATAATGTTTCACAGGGAACGGGGCTTTTTAAATCATTTTAACTGAGAAATTTTTTTGATCACAATTCATTGTTTATTTATTCAGAATGTTAATGTACATGTCCATGTTGATGATATTGGACACCATAGTAAACAATTTATACTGGTATGATTATTGTCCAGAAATTTATTTGAACTCATGTAATGTTAATTAAATTTATAAATACATGTTTTTGAAAAAATGATAAACCAGCAAGTTTTACCATCTGCTGAAAGTGTCAGAATACATGTACATGTACCAGCAAATGAATCATAAAAATAACTTTTATGTAAAATGTCTCTGTTCAGTAACTTAACTAGTAAATTAGTCCTTTATTTATTTGGATGAAAAGAAATTACCAATAATCATATGATTTTTTTGTTGATATGTTTTTCGGTGACATGCAAACACTCATACAAAATATCCGGTGTATCACTTTAGCATGCATTATATACACTCATTGTGTATTGTATACACCCAGTATATATTGTATACACTCAATATGTATTGTATATAATTTCATGTGTATTGTATACACCCAATATGCATTATCATTGTGTATCATATACACCCAGTATGCATTATACACTCATTGTGTATTTTATACATGCTATGTTTGTTGTATACACCTAGTAGGTATTGTACACATGCAGTATGCAATATATATAATGTATACACAGTCTGTATTGTATGCACCCAGTATGTCTTGTATGCACATTTTTACATAATCTAACAAACAATTCAGATTACATATACATGACAATTGTATGCACCTAGTATGTCTTGTATGCACACTGTATGTATTGTATATATGCAGTATATTAAATGTATTGTATGCACCCAGTATGTATTGTATGCACCCAGTATATGTTGTGTGTACCCAGTATGAATTGTATACATGCATTATGCAATATATAATGTAAACACCCAATATGTACTGTATGCATCTAGTATGTGTTATATGCACCCAGTATGTTTGTATGCACCCAGTATGTATTTAATACACCCAGTATGTGTTTTATGCATCCAGTATGTATTATATACACCCATTATGTGTTGTATGCACCTATTATGTGTTGTATGCACCCAGTATGTATTTTATACACCCAATATGTGTTTTATGCATCCAGTATGTGTTTTAAGCACCCAGTATGTATAATATACACCCAAGTATTATGTGTACCAAATGGCAAGCAGTAAAAATCCCAGATCTTCTCTCACATAATAAAATAGAAGATTAATGTCTCTACAGTTTGAATCAAATTATAAATAAAATCAGACATGATTATACATAGGCAAATAATGGGCTGTTTTTATTTCAGGTCAGCCTTATTAGTCAGATGGTTGTGGCCATTATCTGTGTGCATTGTATGCATGTCTTGTTGGGCTGTAATAAAACAATTTCTGACAGGTAAGTTTGAAAGTTCTCATCCTTGATGTAAATATGGAGGGTTTAATTGGTCTTCAGAATAGAGAAACAGCACAGCTTCCACATTGCTGAGATGCTTTTTTTCATTCTTGTTGACTACCTAGAACACATCCCTGTGACTGATGTAGTGTACATTACACTGTTTGCTTTGTAAGACAAAAAAAGGGAAAAAAGCTTTAGTAGTAAAAGAAAATATGATCACAGGGCAGTAACATAAGAAATTTTATCGTTTCTGTACCAACCCAATGAAAAGTTGACAAGTTTGAGAGAAATGGAGATCAGTTCTGGATCAGACATTTTTATTTGGTATTCTTTTTTAATGTCTGAACTTCACTGGTATATAAAGCAGATCATATGGTATTATTGTTTTCTTTCTGAATGTCCATTAAAAATGTCAGATATACACATTAACTTTATTTGTTGTTAACTTTGTGATGGCTTGCACTTGTGGTGAGGAAGAAGGCTGTTGATTTTGGGGTCAAACACATACATGCCAACAATTATGCTTCTGGCGCAATCTTTACTCATTTTTCCAGCTATTTACATCCTGTGCTCGCCTGTATATGGATTATGTTTTTTGGTACATTAGAAAATAAAAATAAAGGAATAAAAGGAATAAAAGTTGTGTTTGTCATTTTATTGTCATCTTTTTAATCACAATGATCATATAAATCTGAGAATATTCTAAAAGAAAGAAGACTGCTGTGTGAGAATAGCATGAGAATGCATTTGTCTTGCCTAGACCTTTCCTTATTTGCTATTTATTGCAATTGTATATGACACATTTCCAAACAAACATACAGGTTTCTTCAGTATAAAACTTGGCTTTACAGATTCCTTTTATTGATAATATATTTTTGACAGCTGACCAGTCTGTACTTTTGAAAAACATGGCGCCAGATGTTAAGTGAAACAGGCTTTATCAATGTGACTCATGGATGTTGTATGACTGAAAAATGTTACAGTAGATTGATCTTGTTATACTTCAAAACATATCAGATCAGAAAAGGAAAGATCAGAAGCACTTAAAAATTGGAAAAGAAGAATATCTGATTGATGTAATGCAGCACTCACATTGAGCACACCATCATGCTCATTGCAGAATTTGTGGATTTGACCTTATGCTTATTCAGTAAAAGTTAGACATGTAGACTAGTTAAAGTGAGTGTTGTATATAAATAATTTGTCAACATGTTTTATTTTTCTGTTCTGGTTCTAATCCACATGGATTTTGCCCATTTCTGACAAGAATTTTAACCAACTGTAGATCGATCCAGGTTGGTAGAAAATTAATATACATTTTTCATACACTGTTCTGTAATTAAGGCATGTGATATGCTCAGATTACACTTTTTTGCTGCTTATTTTAACAATAATTACACCTATACCTCTCTCAGGGTTGGCGTGTATGCAGATGCCAAACGTCAAGGTTACTGAGACAGAAAGAAAAAAATGATTTCCATCTAGCAACATTTTTTCTACATCATAGACCTGGACCAAACTTTTTGGATAGCTGGCACTTGGGGCAAGAAAGAAGCCTCTCAGTTTTTTGGGTCAGAGTTTAAAGTCACTGACTGAAAGAAGAAAAATGTTTTTTGCACATGAAATTAAGTTTTGAACAATGTACCTTCACCATTCTTTATGGATATCTAGCACATTGTGTAATAAAGAAGCCTATTGATTTTGGGGTCCAAAGGTGAAGGTCACTGACTGGAATAAGATGACTGGTTTCTGCACAGTAACACTATTTGCACCCAGTATAGTAGCCCAAGGCAAAATAGCCTCAACAAGAAAGTTCCAACAAAGATGCCCCATCACAGAAGTTCAGTTAAATGAATACCAACACAAAATAGCTCTGACACAAATGCCCAATCTAGCAGGTAATCATTGTAAAGCATTTATTATTGCATGCATTGCATAATTTCAAAGCAATTTTACTACAGCCTAGAGCAGACATTGTAGTTAAGCAGCAGCTTGTGGATGTCTTGCACTTTTGGTAAGAGAAAAGCCTATTGATTTTGGGGTAAAGGTAAAAATGGATTTCACATAATAACTATGGTTGTAGACCATGTACCTTGACTAGAGTTCATGGACGGCCTCCACTTATGGTATGGAAGAGGCCTATTCAATTTGGGTTCAAAAGGTCATAAGTCAGGGTCATTTTGACTCTGCACATTTTTGGGGTACATAGACTTGTGTTCAAGAGTAGTGGTTCCCAACCTGTGGGCCTTGATTGTCTTTGGGGCAATGGGGTTATTCCAAATGATCCTAGAAGTACAACTATAAGCATGTGGGGGACCACAGACTCTTAAGGAGGGGTTCTCATACTCCAAAAGGTTTCGAACCACTGTTCTAGAATAAGTTCCTTGATCAAACTTTTGTGCTATTAGGGTAATAAGAAAACCCAATAGATTTTGGGTCTAAAGGTCATTGATCATGGTACGAAAATATTGTTTTTTTTTCCACACTAAATTTAATTCAAAGGTCAAGGTCACTAAGACCCACTGGAGAGTCATCCCCAGAGTCAACTAAATGCCTACAAAAGGACTGTTAAAGACAGCAATCATCTAAAGTACCATTCATTGTACCAGTACTAATTATGGATTAAACCAAAACTTAATGGGTATATCTTGACAGTATACAGGAGAGTTCAGTGATCTATTATTGGTATTAGGATCAAGGTTAGGGTTCAAGAGAAATATTTTTGAACTTATATTCTGAAAATGTTAATTCCAACATATACCAAGCACTCAGTAATCAAGAAAGATACAAGGTGGCAAAAATGGACATCTCTCAGCATCAATTTAATTGGCATTAACAATTGTGTATCAGACTTTACCTCAGAGATCTATATTTTTTTGTTATTGCCAGTAGATGATTTGGTCTAACATGTTAAGTGGAAATTTGGTATTTTTGTTATTGCCAGTAGATGATTTGGTCTAACATGTTAAGTGGAAATTTGGTATTTTTGTTATTGCCAGTAGATGATTTGGTCTAACATGTTAAGTGGAAATTTGGTATTTTTGTTATTGCCAGTAGATGATTTGGTCTAACATGTTAAGTGGAAATTTGGTATTTCCTTTTAGAATTCATGTGACAGGCATGGATTATGGCACAGTAATGGAGAAGTCCTTTGAGACAGGATCTGTGAGAATTCAGAAGTTTTCTAAAGCTGCAAAGTAAGATATTCAAAGCATTTTTCATATGTTCCATGTTATTATTATATACAGTAAATTAGTTGCCAATGCTTTTAAAAGTTCATTGTGACCAAGCTACATGAAATATTGTATTTAGCTGTTCATGATCTCTCCAATACATTGTTTGATTTCAATATTGTATTGAAGGGTAATCTGTTTGTCATGGAGATCTATAAAATTGTACCATATTTACTTAGTTAAAAGTTGGATCCAAATGGATACTGCATAGACCCAGATCTGCCATCGCATAATGTTCCAACAGATTTAAGCCTTTGGAGTTTGTTAGCACTAATCATAGAACAAACATCATAGACCCTGATCTGCCATCGCATAATGCACCAGCAGATTTTGGTCTGTGAAGTTTGTTTGCACTAGAACAAACATCATAGACCCTGATCACATGATGTTATGGCAGATCAGGGTCTGTGTATTTTGTACTTGGATATGACTTGTCCATGAGTGCATGAGTATTGACGATACCTTAGATATGCACTACATAATATCAAATTGTTTGTATATATATCTTGTGACCATTTCATGCCTTTTGTATATGTGATTCATCCTGTATAAACCTATTTATTCTTGTTCAGAAGGTATCTTAAAAATGGAATGTTTATTTCATTCAGCATGGTTTCTAAACAAAAAAATATTCTATCAATAATGCAGGATACCTAAGTTCTGCATTAAACATGGTTCATACAACCTTGAAAAATTCCTTGATTTGATGGGTAACCTTGAAAATTTCTTGGAAAGAAAAAGTTGGTTTATCTTTGAAGGCTCCTTGAACTTGTTGATAACTTTTGGAAGTTTGCCAAAACCTCCTTAAATTTATTTGAAGGAATACAAAATGCTAAAACATAATGAAATATATCACTTTTTAAATTCTGGATTTTTGTTGTTTACATGTTTTTCAAAGATAAATATTAAATAAATAAAATGTGGTATGTTTGGGTTAATCAAATTACGCATGACACAGGTAGTTGACTGATGTATTCATTTCACTTTGCAGTTGTAGAACACTAATCACATTTGCAGATGGATGACTCTGTTTTAAGAAGAGAATTGACCTAAGTAGAAATGAGCTGTATTTGCAGTATAAAATTAGAGCATGACCCACTTTCCCAGAGTAAACTGCTCCTTGCAGACTTTGGAAGCGCTTGAAAACTTCTTGAAACAAAACTTGCTATTACCATATGGACAATGTTCAAATGATCGAATATTAACAATAACCACTATGATTTTCAGCTGACATCGCCATAGAGACAATGAAGCTTATGGTATCGACCTGCATCTGCCATGCATTGTTCATTATATCATATGTCAACAATTGCTATTTTCAACTTCTTCTCAAAATGCAAAACACTGATTTCAACCAAAATGTCACTGGAAGCATCCTGGCATAAAGACCATTCATGTCTGTACAATCTGGCATAAAAATATGACCACTGTTACTAAAAATAGAAAGTATCCTGGCATAGAGGGTGGTCAGGTTTATATAAAAGATGCTGACCTGCTCTTGAATATGGCTACCATCACTGTAAATAAAAAAAACCTTAAACTAGCTCAGTACCCATGTATGAAGGGCCGTAAGATTTATTTAGCTGATGTTGGTTAATAATCAAATATTACCACCATAACTTAAAATAGAAAAACATTGAAACAGTTTGTAAAAAATGAATTTAAAAAAACCATTGAATAGGATTTTGATAGACAATTCTATGGCATGAAGGATTTTAAAGTTCATTGAAATGATGCCAATCTGCCATTAATAATAGACACATTAATAAAGCCAGAAAAACATAAAGAACCTGATCTCTAAAACTAATGAGTGCAGCTGGATCTGGTTTGGCAGAAGCATCCTAGCCTTTCAATATCAGACAAATGATACTGATATGCTATCAGATAAAAGTGAAGAAAGAAAATAGAAAAAAAACCTGAAAAATTTTGTTTTCACAAGATATGCAATCAACAGCATCAGAAGAAATTTCTTGACATCCTTCAGATCCAGATTTTTTTGGCCATCTGCATTTGGGTGTGAGGCGGATGTTGATGAATCGAATGATGTCATGTTTCTTTGCTTTTTATTAGTTCTTCATAGGGTCTCATTTGTTACCTAACATTATTCACATGTGTGTGTGTGTGTGTGTATATATATATATATATATATATATATATATATATATATATATATATTGTTAGTACACATGTAAATTTATAGATTGACACATTTGTAATTCCACTTTGGTCATTTAATGGAATAATTTATTATGTCCAATGTCAAGAATATGTAATTGAATTCTAAGTTAGAGTCATCTTAAACAATTTATATGAATTTCAGTTAAACAGCATATGAAATGAATAAAAAATTAAAACTGAGCATCTCCTATTTCCATTTCAGGAATGTTGTTAACATGTTTTTGATAGTGACTCAGTTTGGATTCTGCTGTGTATATATTGTATTTGTTGCCAAAAGTTTTAAACAGGTGAGTGTCAATTTTTTCCTATATATGAGTGATAAATATACATGTATATTAAAGAAGACAGACAAACAACCTGATGAGTTTTATGTTAAAAAGTTAGGTTTTACAACAATTTTCTTCTTTAGCCTCTATGAAAAAAAAACGCATACTGTATTTGTTTGCCTATAAGTCAGTGTGGAGTAAATATCAAATTTGCAAATTTTGTACAGTTTCCATCCTTTATCCATATAAAAGTTGATGCTGAGTTTAAGATGAGGCCAGATCAGTATCTCTGCTTTGTCTTTTCACTATACAGTGGTCGCCCTCTTATACGGCCACCCCTTATGCACCGGGAAAGTGGCCTTATAAAACGGGTGGCCTTTCCAGATGGGGACTAAATTTTTTGTGAGAAGTATATGTAATGTATGTAATAAGAAAGCTATATTCTTCAAAGCATTTAATATCTTCATTTAATATCTTCATTTAAAAGTAACATTAATTATTAAAAGGTTCTTATTATAATAATAGATTTATTTAAACTGAATATGCATTAATAGTTCTTATTCTTGGCGTAAGCGTGATATGCGAGCAGGTGTTGTTGTCATGCACATTGCAAAACCATTCAAAAACGCCATTTAAATCTTGGTACATACATAATTCTCTTTCCATTTGCTCCATTTTCCCACTGCTGCTGAATAACCTCCTTATCGATTACGATCTTGTTTATTCGAGTTTTTTCAACGTAAAATTGTTTTATTCGAGTCTTTTAGACCTAAAATTGTTTGGCAAGTCCCACCTCCCCACCTCACCTGATGTCGTCCAATAACATAACCGTTTACATGATGACATGTTAATATTTGGTAATGATTTATTCAGATGTTGTTAACTGTATGTGATTTAATTATGCAGACGAAACTTTAGTAGAGCGGACAAAGTCCCTTCTTTGTAAAGGAAGCGATAAATGTGTTCTCACGTGATTTTTCGGTCTTTGTCTGGTACCTTGTTTTGTTCAAGGTTAATTTTTCTCTGTGTGTGTCTGCACAAAATCAATTTTTAGCCAATGCTGACCCTATTATGATCTTGACAATTGCATCCGGTTGTAATCATCAATGTTGCAAACTACAAGACTGATAAAACAATTTTTCTGCTTTGAAACAAAATGCCATGTGTTTTTAAAGGCAGCAATCTTGTCACATAATTCATTAGTAGCAGTCTGGTACCCTATTGTTTTTACACTTCTTTACACTAAGTGAGAGAAGCCAAAACGGCTTCGATATGTATGCAGATTTGACCTGAACAAAAGCACCTCGCGGCCGTTAGGATTTGTAATCTTGACAATTATTGTCAGCAGTAATAACGACTAATTATGAAAGTGAACAAGCTCAACATCTTACTAAGGGAAGCCATAAAGGCTATCAAACCATTTTCCTGCTGACTTGTGTATGGTACACTACTCAGCTGTTACTACTGTTCAATAATTGTAATCTTAACAGTTATCAGAGTGACTAAACCGGACATCTCATGATAACACAGCAGTAAGGCTAATCGGATTACATGTACTTACCTTTTTGTATGGATTAAAATTTGAGTCTTTCTATGCTTTATGGAATAAATGTGGTTTCTCGTGAAGCATAAATGATACAATATTAACCTTAGTGGTACATGTACTTTAGTCAACATTTATTTCAGTAACAAAAACCTGACATCAGGAAACAGAAATCGGATTACTTAACACACGTTATGAATAAAATACTGGTTCTGGACACATATTACAAAATAAAATATGGCCGCTTGTGAGGGGTAAATTTGATCTTTTTGCACTAATACACTGGTCACGTTAGCGGGGTGGCCTTTCGTGAGGGGTACTTTTGAACACAAACTCGTCGGTGCCGACGGATTCTGGCTGTAAGGAGCGGGTGACCGCTGGTCGGGGGGGGGCCGTTCAAGAGGGGGACCACTGTAATTTGTTTGACACAGCATAACAAATTTTATCCTATCTGCAACTCTGTAAATTTTCAGGTCATCAGCATTTAATGTAGCTAAAAGTACTTAATTTGTTTCACAAGAAATATTTTAAGTGAATTAGGTACTTTTAGCTACATTTAATGATGCTGACCTGGACATTTACCAAGTTATAGATGGGATGAAACTCACTATGTTGAAAGAAACAATAGTAATTTCCAGTTTGATGAATATTAATGGTATCGCTGTATGCTATTTCAAATTACTGGCAATAGGGAAGTTGCATTACAGATGCTAAAATACTTTTTCCACAGTTTTGAAGAGAGATAGTGAGCATATGTATTCCATTATATTATTCTTCTTTCACCTCATGATCAAATTAAACATGCCCCAATTCGAGAGAGAGCAGCCATTCTTCTTGCTATTTTTCACCATATTGCCTCTGTTTAGCTGAAGTGAAATCAAAGAAAAGAAAACAGTAAATTAAATAAAATAATAAATAGAAACTATTAAAATACATACCATACTCCTTCAGTTTCAGAGTTTTAATAATCACAATATTTATATCCATAAAGACTACATTTGGGTTAAATCTCAAGAATGACCATTTAGAATGCTGTATAATTTTCTTTGCATGTAAAATAATCTCTCCATTCCCAACAGATAAGATTATCCTTTCAGTGAGTACATTTCTTGAACTTAGGCAGCATTTGGCTTTTTTTCCTCATGCTGGTTGTTGGTTTAAATTGCTGTGACAGTTCTGTCATTGAGTACAAAAGGTGTCACTTTGAGTAAGCACCTGACATTTTCTTGCATTACACGGTACTGTATTCACAATACCCTATGGGTAGCCTCATTTCCCTATTGGTAGTCTCAGTAATTTGATGATCTGCTGAATCTTGCGCTCAAACAAGTTATCGGGAAATGATCTGACCACAGCTGTAGCATATTTAATTAGCATCTAAACAAGACTGCAAAGCCATGTGGTTTGACAATGGATACCCTTACTAAAACTAGAAGGAATTGTTTACGCATTGGTATTAATTGATAAAGGAATATAGCATTTCCCTTTTACATTCATCAGGTAACTAAACAAGACAGACTACAATCATCCTGAAGCCACCATCTCTCTCTCTCTCTCTCTCTCTCTCTCTCATCTTGGCTAAAAGGCATCTCAGTATTGGACAAATAGTGCAGATAAGACGTCAAATATGTATAAAGATAATGAAATGGAAAATTATTTTCTTTCCATGGCACATGCAGTCAGAATCATATGAAGAAATTTCAGAAGCATCCTACTAACCCAAAATTCTTTGACAACAGCTTTTTGCATTTAGTTGTTAGGCAGGTTTCAGCAAGTGCATGATCTTAGGCCACTGCTTCTTTGATTCAGTCACTAATTTTATTCATTCATTTTTACATTTCATTCATTCTTGATTATACAGGTAAAACCCGTTATAACGCAGTGCTCAGGGTCCAAAGAATAACATCGCTATATAAGCGGGATCATGTTAACAAATATTTTGAAAAAATTTCCCCATAGAAAATGTGCATTGAAATATTGATGTCATCAGTTTTAACTAACCTCTTGATCATATATCATTTGTTTTGTTCATAGGGTTTCATCAGACACAAAATATGCTTCAGTTTTGAATTGTATACATGCCAATATGGTGGAAACTGTGCAAGATGAAGTTAAGACAACATTAAACACAGTGCTGGGATTAAAAAGCTGCTTGGGATATGAATAATTAGCTTTTCCGAGAGCATGTATTTAGGATCTTAAAAAGAGAGGTCACCTTTAATTAAAAAATGGGAGCCATGCTGCCATCGCGTTATAAGTGGAATTGCATTATAATGAATCACGTTATTATGGATTTTACCCATATTCAGACCATATATGATAGATGTTCCCTTGTTTTCAGGTGATAGATTACTACAGTGTTTCAAGCCCAGATGTGAGAATTTATATGACGATTGTTGCAGTCCTCATGCTGTTGTATGTACAAGTGACCAACCTAAAAGCTCTTGCTCCTTTCTCTGCTTTTGCCAATGTTCTCAACGTCATAGGGTTACTTCTAATATTTGTGAATCTCTGGGACAACATTCCTGATGTTTCCACACGGCCTGCTTATGGAGAACTCAGCAAGTTTCCACTCTTCTTTGGCCAGATAATTTATGCTTTCGAAGGAATTGGACTTGTAAGTGATTGCTTTGCCAGTTTCCTTTTATTGTTTCAAATGTGTTTGAAGGTGAGATATTGGCATAATTTTTTCACTGTCATCAACCTCATTGAGAAAGTGAAACAATGATAGTAAAACTCCCTATATACTAAATGCACTGAAAGTTAATATTGATATACACTAAAACTCCAAATACACTAAAAGCAGCGATATGAAAACCCAGTACACTAAAATTAATGAAAATAAAATTTCCGAATCAGTAGATGCGCTGAAAGTTGAAATTGATATACACTAAAAGCACTGAAAGTAAACTCAAAATACACTAAAAGGAGTCACATTAAAACCCAGTACACTAAAGTAATGAAAATAAAATTTTCTATACACTAAATGTACTGAAATTTAAACTTATACACTAAAAGCAATGGAAGTAAAACTTCTTGTGCACAAAAGCAATACAAGTAAAACTCCCAATACATTAAAAGTAATGAAAGTAAAACTTCTTATACACTAAAAGTAATGAAAGTAAAACTCCCAATACACTAAAAGTAATGAAAGTAAAACTTCTTGTACACTAAAAGTAATGAAAGTAAAACTCCCAATACACTAAAAGTAATGAAAGTAAAACTTCTTATACACTAAAAACACTGAAAGTTAAGCTTGATATATGCTAAAAGCAGTGAAAGTAAAACTCTTATGCTCTAAATATAGAATGCTTTATTCAGTAGTTTAAGTCTAAAGTACATAATACAAATACAATACAGAGTAAATTCAGTTTTCACCTTGGTGAACAGAAGTTTTATGTGATTTTTATACACATACATACACAATTTTCTAGAAAGCATCATGGTTTGATAGTGTAAAGATAATGCACTGCTATAATGGTTTGATAGTGTAAAGATACTACACTGCTAAGAATATATATTCATCTATCATCTGAGATAATAAAATTGGAGATAAAAACCTGAATCGATATAAAAAGAAAGATTTCTTATAATTAATACATTATTATGATTTGTGAGGGATACAGACTTTTCTTTAGATGGATGAAAATAATAAGTTTCACTAATGTTTTTCATTCTTATTTGATTATAAGCTGTTTAAATACAAATGAAAGAGAATTTGTCCCGCACCAAATGAACATTATTATTCAAACTATACCTCAGATTTCTCTCAATTCTATAATGCCTACCTTTCTCTACATGAAGAATGAGTGCTGAGCACCTGAACTGAGCAAGTAACTGGTTAAATGAATAATATAATCCTCATGAAAGATACTTTTCCAGTTCTAATTCAGTTTGATACAGAAATATAAAGATTTATTTGACTTGTTAACATCACCTTGCCAGTTCTAGTTTAAGTGCATGATACACTGCACATGTTTGGACAGTTTGCAAAACCAGATACTCCTCAAGAAAATTTGTGCACAAGACTTGAGCCATCTCTATGAGCTTTATATTAGAACGCATTTCCTTCTATTGCCTATTTTCCTGATGTTAATGTAAACATGTGATGAATTCAATAGAGAAAGGAAATTTTATTGTAAATTATGTTTCTCAAAGAATATTTACCCAGGTGATGAACATTTCAAATTTTACAGTAACATTTGTAATAGTGCTGTTCACTAGGAAGGCAAAATGTTATAGAAGACCATTGTTAGCTCTGCTGGTCATAGGTCAGAATAATTTTTGGGATGGCCTTTTGTCCATCGTCCATCATCCATCTTTTTCCGTCATCCATCTATTTCTTAGTTTGTTAATGCTACTCTTTTTAAACTATTTGGATGAAAGCCATCAAATTTGATACACACATTCATCTGAAAGTCTAGCTGGTGTTATGTATATTTAATTTAATTGTTTGTTTGTTAGTTTTAAAAGTTTTTATTTAATTACATGCTATTGTAATGTAACATTGTATGCTGGACTTGACCTTGCCCTAAACTTAGTTAATTTCTGCTTGACCTGATTGACTTCTTTATTTATTTTATTCATTGTAAACAACTAATACCTAGCTAAATTATCCTCTGTGTATATGGGCTTAATATCAGGATCTTTATTAATAGAAGAAGTAAATATGTTTATTTGGGTCATGGTTTTGGACTTTCCTAAGTGAATTTTACAGGTTATGGTTTTGATTTTGTAAACATCAGGATCGTTCTAAAAGGTTGTTTTCCATTAGTTAATGTTTGTTTTTAGAAAATGCTAACTGTGACCTGAGGTCAAGTAGAAAACTATATAATCTTGTAATTGTGAGGACTTGGTCATTCAGGATTTAAGTCTTAGCATAATTAAGTTGTGTTGTATGTTGTGATCAGTAGATTTGGGCTGGAATCATTTTTGTTCAAATTATTGAATTCAAGATATTATTTTCTCTGGAAATACAAAAGTGCTCTGATGAAATTTTTGGATAGAAACATTCACTGGAATTTACAGTATATTAAAACCTAGAATTATATTTCTGTGGTTCAACAAAAGACTTAGCACATCAACACTTCAGTAGCTACCACAGACACATCATCAACTTCAGTTTTGAGATTTTTTCTGGACTTTTAACTGAATTTTATTCAGGACTTTATATTACTAGGACTTCTGTCCGTAATTCGTGGATTATTTTGGGATTTAACTTGCAATACCTTAAGTTATTTTTTTCTCATTTTCACTTTGTATTCTTGGGAAATAAATTATTTGTTAAATTTTACAGAGCTTGTTGTCTTTCACTCTTTCTGTTACCTATTTTAAGAGCATAGACTTGTAACACTGGTTCTAAATGAAAATGCTGACTTGTGAAGAAATTGTTATTATTACTCTGCCTGTATGGATGGTCATATAACATGGAGTTTCACTAAAAGATTTCTCATGATGTCTTGTTGGTTCTAAATGAAAAGGTGCCAAACTGACATCTGGTGTGGCAGCCATTTTAAAATCTTGTTATCACTACTCTTTTTGAACAGAAAACATGGTGGCCAGCTTGAAAATCTTATTGCTACTTCTGAATGGATGATAATATTGTCATAGGACTTTCACTAAAAGATTTCTTGTAATATCTAACTGGTCCTTAATGAAAATGGTGCCACTCTTCAAGCCAGTATGGCCACCACAATGATCCTCTTGAAAATCATGTTATCTTTACTGCTTCTGACTGGATGACCATATTGTTACCAGGTTTTCACCAAAGATTTCATTTGATGTCTACTTGGTTTGAAATGAAAATGGCGCTGATCTTATATCCAGTATGGCCACTGTGGCAGCTATTGTAAAAATCCTCTTGCTATTGCTCAAAAATACAACCAATGGTTTCAACACTTGGCAGTTGAAAATAAAATATGGCCTTATGCTGGATTCCAGGATTCCTTGAAATTTTTTTTAACTAGTAGAACATCAATCCCTTCAAGATATTCCCGTCTTTCCTGTTGTGCTGCCTACATGTTTCATGTTTATGTTTGATGTGAAATTGCATGTCCACATATTATTTTGTGTTGGCAGGTATTACCACTGATGAACAAGATGAAAAACAAGGATGAGTTCGGGGGCTGGGTTGGAGTACTTAACCTGGGTTGTGTGATCACTGTCTGTCTGTATGAAGCTGTAGGTTTCTATGGTTACCTAAAATATGGGGAGGATGCTCAGGGTAGCATCACATTGAATTTGTCCCCTGATAAATGGTAAATATAGACAGAGAAAGGTGAATGGATGGATGAATGTGTGGATGAACAAGTAAATATAGTACCTCATATGTGGTAAATATTGAGATTTTGTTAAGTATATATTAACTTAAAAGACTTTGCACATCTCAGTGATATTGCTATGTCGCCCTCTTGGACAATATTTCAAAGCATGATTTAGATGTTTTAGCTCACCTTTGGAAATAAAGAAGATGCGATGAATTATCTCACTGTCAGAGTCTGAAGTCAGCATTGGCATTCACATCTATACATGTAAAAACAAATGCAATTTAGTACATTCCCACTATATCGTGACCATTCTTTTCAGGTCCTAAACTACATTTCTTTGTAGAGTTTACTCACTTTGAAATAACTTGAATCCACTATTGGTTAAGTTTTTATGTCATAATCACATTCAATTTTTGCACCTATATGCTTATTGTCTTTCTTTGAATTATGAAATATGGGCAAGGAGTTGCATGTGGAACAAAGTATCATTCAAAATTTATGAGAAAAGGTAACCAAGTTTGAGGGGCAGTAATGAAGAGTTGGTTGGGCTGTAGGAAGTAATGAAGATCAGGCTGGAGAGATCAGAGAGTGAAGTGGATAGATCATTGGGCAAGCTTTAGAGCTTATAAGGCAAGCTGAAGAGATCATAAGGTAATCCAGAGAGATCATAGGGCAAGCTGAAGAGATTGAAAGAGGGAGCTGGATCTGGCAGAATAGGATGAACTAGAGTAATTGAAAGCCAGTGAGAGTAATGGAGTAAAAGTGAGCTACCAGTATATTAGGTGTTCTTAATTAAGCCTTTTGCTGTAATACTGTCAGCATCGTATAACTGTTGCCTCTCCTATGTATTGAATTTCACCTTGTTTTCATGCATCCATCAGTGAAGTTTGTTTGGCATTGTAATTTTGAGGTTTCTTTTTTCCATCAGTAAGTTTGCATATATTTTGCCATTGGTGGGCTTTCTTTTTGACCCTGTTGCCATGCACAGAATCATAAGTTATTAATTTTTATATGAATTTATATAATGGATGCTACTTTTATTTGTGCATATGGCTTATTTCTGTGCTTTCTTGAGGTAATTTGCATCTTTTCTTTTTTATATACCTTCCATAAGGTGATACATTGTTCATTAAGTCCATCCATCTGTTGCTAGGTTTGTTTCTGCACATAACTCAAGTTTTCCACCATTTACAAATACCAAACTTTGTGGATGGTTTGTACTTAAGGTAAGAAAGAACCCTATTTATTTTTGTGTCAAAAGCACAAGGTTAATGCCACAGTCATGGAAAGAAGAAAAATGGTTTCTGCTTAGTAGCTCAGGTTCTGCATCATAGACAGTTACAACACTTTGTGGATATCTTGAACTTGAGTTCCTCAAGAACCCTATTGATTTTGAGGTCAAAACATAAAAAAGGTCAATGTTATTGTTACTTCAAGAAGAAAAATGGTTTCTGCACAATAACATGGAGTTTCCACCATTTACAGAAACCAAATATTTGGGATGGCTTGCGCCTTAGGTAAGGAAGGTCAGTGGTGAAGGTCATTGTGGCTGACAGGAAAATGTTTTCCACACAGTAAGAATAACCTTAGTTCCACATCACATGCCTGGCCCAGATTTTGTGAATGGCTTGCACTTGGGTCAAAGATGAAAGCCTATTAATTTTAGTGTCAGAAGGTCATGGTCACTGTGACAGAACTTTTTTTTCCACATGTTAACTTTAGTTCTGCATCACATATCTAGACCACATTCTTTGGACGGATTGCGTTTAGTGTAAGGGTGAAGCTTATTGAGGATGCACAGGTCAAGGTCATCGTGACTAAAAGAAGAAAAATATATGTACAAAAAGTCAGTTATCTTTATAGAGGACTATTAAACTGGGAGCAAGCATTAATTGTGTTACTCTCAGTACTCTAGTTAAGAGTAGATCATGGTGATTGATGCTTTACAGATTTTGGTGATCTATGTTTACAGACTTTGGTGATCTATGTTTACAGATTTTGGTGATCTATGCTTTACAGACTTTGGTGATCTATGTTTAAAGACTTTGGTAATCTTTGTTTACAGACTTTGGTGATCTATGCTTTACAAACTTTGGTGATCTGTGCTTTACAGACTTTGGTGCTTTACAGACTTTGGTGACCTGTGCTTTACAGATTTTGGTGATCAATGCTTTACAGAATTTGGTGATCTATGCTTTACAGAATTTGGTGATCTGTGCTTTACAGACTTTGATGATCTATACTTTGCAGACTTTTGTGATCTATACTTTACAGACTTTGGTGATCTATGCTTTACAGACTTTGGTGATCTGTGCTTTACAGATTTTGGTGATCAAAGCTTTACAGAATTTGGTGATCTGTGCTTTACAGACTTTGATGATCTATGCTTTGCAGACTTTTGTGATCAATACTTTACAGACTTTGGTGATCAATGCTTTACAGACTTTGGTGATCTGTGCTTTACAGACTTTGGTGACCTGTGCTTTACAGACTTTGGTGATCTATGTTTACAGACTTTGGTGAGCTAAGCTTTGCAGACTTTGGTGATCTATGTTTACAGACTTTGGTGATCTATGTCTACAGACTTTGGTGATCAATGCTTTACAGATTTTGCTGATCAATGTTTTACAGATTTTGCTGATCTGTGTTTACAGACTTTGGTGATCTATACTTGACAGACCTTGGTGATTTATTCTTTACAGACTTTGGTTAATTTCTGAGGTACTTTTTATGATAGAGTCAATGAACTTGTGATAAGATGCATCTTTGTAAGTACTAAACTCTTTGTGCAAGAGATAAACACTGTGGCCAGTATTTTACATTTCACTAACTTCAGTTAGTTCTGATTATGGTCATTTCTCTGGCACTGTTCATGGTCGAGTAATGCAGTATGGTGACTGAATCTTTTTTTTAATACTTACAACAATAGGTCACTTCGATCCAATATTTCACACTTGACATACTTTAATTTTTATGACTCCACCTTATCTGGAGAAGGCATATGGTGTTACTTGTGCCTGTCCCATCAAGTTATGTAGTGTCTAATTATTTCCAATCACTTCATAGATCAAAATAAAATTTAGTGTGAGGCTTTACATTAAGTCTTTACACGCGAAGTCAGGTTCAATTGTCACTATCTTCAGCAAACTTTTATGGAACTATGGTCCAAAGTGACTCAGAGCTTTGCAATTCTGTTTTGTTTCAGCTCAGTAACTTTTAAAGGGATTCATTGATTGAAATCAAATTTAACTTGATGCTTAACATTAGGAAGACCTAGGTCATATTAAATTTTCTCAGTTTTGTGGCAAAAGTTGTACAGAGTTGTGGCCACTGTTTGACTTAGAACTTTGTCCTTCAGGTAAGTTTAAAGGTCACCGGCCATACTTCAACATTTTTCTTTTTACATCAGATTTGCATTACATGATTAAAAGTAGTTATACTCGCACAAAAAGAATAAAAAAATTATCAAGTGTAAAGAAGAAATAATAATTTAATTACTTGAAATAGAAGTATACAACGCTGTTACTTCCCCTTAGCTACAATTTCCCACCTATAGAGGACGCCAACCAGAAATGACGTACATTTATCCCCACAAAATGAAGTACATGCTTCTTGTTGTCGAAAAATAAAACACTCTAAAATATGGATAGGGAACATTTAGATGGAACTACTGAAAACTAATTTACTGTTCAGCCTTATATTGATATGCGTGCACGATGCACTAGATTGTGTCACTTTCAAAACTGTTCCATTGTTTCAATTTACTTTGAAAATTCCTGTTAATACAGGTAAAAAGGAATCAATGCAGGCTTCCCCATGTTGGCCGACTTTATAAAAAAAAAAAGAAATCGGCACACTTAAAAGAATCCAAAGGAACCAAACTTGGCTTCCTTATGTTGGCGACTTCATAAGAAAAAATCGGCACACTTAAAAGATACCAAAGTCAGTTTCCAAGGTTGGTTTGCTTTGTAATAAAATAACCTTTGTATTTGACATCCTGTTGGTAAGTTTAAGCAAGGAGTTTATTGCTCACGGCCAGTTGTGTTTATTCATCACCTGGGCTTCTATTTCTTTGCCAAATGTAATCATAATTGATGTTTGCAGGGCAAATAGTATGTACAACAATAACTTGCTTTAATAATACTTTTGTAACCCATTCTAGCGAAAAGACTATCATTTGCACTCACAGTGAATGTATTTTTAAATAATGATTGTTATTTGCGAGATACCATCGTATAGTTAACTTGGATACAACGCAATCTTGGTCAGTTTGCACCTTGTAACTTATCACGCATGAATGGCAGGTGGCTTCAAGCAACAGGTAATATTTTCATCTCTTTTGTGATTTGGTTATCTGACATAAGCAATACACACTACAGTAAGGATACATATGCAAGCCGGCATCCGCTACATATACGGAGTTCATGGATATATTTTTTTCTTTAATAACTTTCGCATGATGAAAAAAGAAGGAATAACTGATAACAGTGCAAAGTTAGTTTCTTTCATTTTATTTTCAAATAAGTGTTTGTTTATCAATTTTATTGTACCATGCGGGGGGGGGCTCATAAGTTCAACACAAAATTATTTCCTTTCTTATTTGTATGGAATAATGGAGTAAATATGATTGACGATATTGACTGGTAATGACAAGCTTTCAGTTTACGCACGCACACACTAAGACAACTTGAAAATAAAGACAAACAATAAAATTAACTGGTAAGAGCTTCATATTGCAGAAACTAAACACTGACAAAATGCTCAACATCATTCTCTCTCTTTCTCTCTCTTTCATGTGTAATCAAGTATGTATTATATGCAGCAGTGTTACAACCTGAAGCCTAAAATTAAATATATTTGTTATAATATCTCATGTACACCCTTTAAAAAAATGTATATGTATTCTGTAGAATATTATCTGTTAAGTATTATTGTTTTATAAATTTGATAAATTTGTCTGGAAGACTTAAATTGAGAATGTCATTGTTCAGATGCATATATTTTTTAGTACAAAAAAATGTATATAAATGTTTTAATTAGAATGAGCAAGATATGTCAGTTTTTGTTTTCTCTCATATATATGTATGTTACAAAGTATGATTATTTTGTTTTAAAGAATATCAAGATAATTTAGTTGGTTTAAATTTAGTGTTTTTCCTAAAACTTGTTCTTAAAACCTATCTTACACAGTATCTACTTGTTGATTGAAGAAAAACAACTTGCTCAAACAGTTGTTAAGTTGGGCTGAATTGTCTTTCGAGTTGGGCCAATTTTTGTTTCGAGTTTGGCCGAATTGTCTTAATTTTGGCCCAATTTGAGCCGAATTGTCTTGGGTCAAATTGTCTTTGGGCCAAATTGACTATAATCTGGCATAAATGATACAACTTTCCCATCCCTCACCCTATTCAATCCCACAGCTTCAATCCACTTTTTTCTGGTAAACAGGAACTTTTCAAAAGGAGAAGAACCCTTTTGTCCCATCATCACTCTTTTGGTTATATCCATATGCAACACAGTGCACCATATTTGCTGTACAAAAGCACAATCGTAAGATATATCACAGACATTTATGTGGGGAAATTAAACACTTGAATGGCTAGGTTGAATAGAAGGGTTAAATGTACGTCATATCCATTTTTGGCACACGGAAACTGCTGATTGTTGATGGATATTGCTGAATAATTTTTTCATTTGAAAAAGGGGATTTTTAAGTCTTATTAAAAATTTTTATGGTGTGCATACATAACAAATGCATTTTGTTTATGACTGATAATATCACAAGTTTGTACAATATAGGTGGCCGGTGACCTTTAAGCTTAATAACTTTTGAATGACTTAATGGATTGAAACGAACTTTGATATGGGACTTAACTATAAGAAGTCCTAAATAGTTTTGATTTCATCAATTTCCTTGAAAATATTATATAGTTATAGTACCTGTTTGACTTTTAAAAATTTTGCTGAATAACTTTTAAGAAGTTCATGGAAGGAAAACACATATAATGCATTATGTTAAAAAGGCTTAGGCAAGTTTTGATTTTCATCCCTTTCTGGCAGGCATTTATAGAGTTGTAGCCCATGATTGAATTAAAACTTTGCCCTTTGTTGTATGTTAAGCAACTTTTGAAGGTCTTCATAGATTGAAACCAAATTTGCTACCAGGCATTAGGATAAGAAGACAGAAGTCTGTTTTAAATTTTTGTTGTTTTGGGGCAAAATTTTACAATAAAGCTATTGCCCCTGTTTGATGTTTAACTTTGCCCTTTAATTATGTAACATACTGTAGCTCAGGGGTTGTGTTGTTTGCAAGTAGGTCTAACAAATGAGTATATATGGCATAGATTTTATGGTTTTGTAGAAAATTTTAATTTTGTTGGTAAATGATTTCCTGTATTTGGGAAAGTGGTTCTTTGGTTTCCACAATAAAATAAATTTTTGTTGGGTCTTTAGATTCATGGTTTCTAGCAAGCACAAAATCTATGAAACTTGGTACTCCATTAAAGTACTGCATCCATGCTTGAGATAAATGTATATAATGAGTGAAGATCAGAATCGGCAAAAATTGGTACCCCATTTAAATACTGCATCCACGGTATGTGATAAATGTATTGAATGAGAGAATTTCAGAACCTATGAAATTATGTACCCCATTAAAATACTGTATCCACAGTATATGATAAATGTATAGAATGAGTGAAGATCAGAATCTATGAAAATTTTTACCCCATTAAAAAAATGCATTCACAGTATGTGATTTGGTGTGATTTGGATTATTTTTAATGTACCCTAAAAACATTTCAGTAATATTGCTATGATGTCTGCAGTGTGGCAGTTTGTAGTGATGTCTAGCAGTGGGGCATCATTTCCCACCCAGTCACATTATCCTGATACCAGACCGACCAGTCTGAACTCTAACCTCTTAATGCTGAACGCCAGGCAATGCAGTTGTTAGTACCCTTTTTATAAGTCTTTGGTATGACTCAGCCAGAGTTTCTAACCCGTGACCTCCTGCATCCAAGGCAGACACAATATGTGATAAATGTATGTAATGAGTGAAGATCAGAATCTATGAAAATTGGTACCCCATTAAAAATACTGCATTCATAGTATTTGATAAATCTATATAATGAGAGAACATGAGAATCTATTCTTGGATACATGGCTGCAGGATTCATTCTACTTTTTAATAAAATCATGCTAAAAAATCAACAGAATGTGCTTCAAACATGCATTGTATGTTCAGACCTACTATTATCTTTTCAATAAATCCTTCCAGTATTTAGAAATTTCCCTGTCCTCAGTATTCATTTCGAGAGCTGATTCAGGAATATTGATGATATTTTCTATTTTCAGGTATAACATGCTTGTGAAGGTATTATTTGCAGTGTCCATCTTCATCAGCTATGGCCTGCAGTTCTATGTCCCAATTGAGATTATTTGGCCATGGTTGGAGCAGAAATCAAATTCAAGGAGATACAGACGTTATGGAGAACGTATCTTTAGAATTATAATGGTTTTCATAACATGTAAGTTGACCTAAAGGATTATTAATATAGGCCTGCCACAAAGGAAAGTATATAATGCTGTGATATTGTCCTTCTGTCCATCTGTCTGTCTGTTACACATTTCATTTCCACACATTGACTTGATATCTTTGTCATATATAGTTGCCAAATTTTGTGGATGGCTTTCTCATTATGTATGGAAAACCCATATTTGCTTTAGAGTATAAAGGTTTATGGTCAAGCTCATTGTGACTGAAAGAATAAATAGTTTCCATGTGGTAAAAATTGAGTTGACCATTTATAATGACCAAACTTTGTGGATAGTTTGAAGTTGGGCCAAGAAAGAAACCTATCAGTTGTGGTGTCAAAAGGTCAAAGATCAGTATCACTGTCTGAAAAAAGTACAATTATTTCTGCACAATAACTAGAATTCTCCATCAACAGTTGCTAAACCTTGTGGATGTCTACTGTTGAGTAGCCATGAATCCTATCAATTTCCGAGTCAGAAGTTGAGTTCAAGGTCTTTGTGACTTAAAGAAGAAAAATGTCTTCTGTACAATAATGCTAGTTCTACATCATAGACCTGGACTAAACTGTGTGATGACCTTTTGGGGAAAGGAAGGAATCAATTGATTTTGGAGCAAACATTTAAATAACAAGGTCCATCACTCTTAAAAGGAAGATGATTTCCATGCAGTACCATGAGTTCTACATTGCATACCAGGATCAAACATTATGGTTGGTTTTCAAAGAATTAAAACTGAATCTCACTTTACAATTCAGAACATTTGTTATTTACGTAGTTTGCAAAATAAGAAATAATAAATAAATAAAATGGGACAAAATTGACTGGATCAAATGGTTACCAGTTGGAGCAGCATCCTTTTGCTATGGTGATGCTCTAGTTGCACATTTCTCCTTTTGTACCTGTTGATAAGAAAAATAACATGGAGGAAGTTGAAATTCCATAAGAAAACTTCTTGAAAACTTTTGGAAGTCTTTACTAACTTTTTTAATGGTCCACTATATTGAACTCTTAGAAGCTGTATGATTCTTGATCTAATGGAGGTCATGTTTGGGTTGTTTTGAAAACAGGCTGTAGAGACAAAATTAATGTACACATCTTTATGTTTTGTTAATAAATAAATATGTAGAAATTAATTTATACACTTTTTAACTTTAAGAATTATAGTTGAATAAACCTGAAGCTTTTGATTTTGTACTTTGAATAAATAGAGAATGGCAAACTGACAGCTTGTCAAACTGATATAATTAAGGTCACATGAGATTGATGTACAATCATGTATTATTTCATTTGCTCATTGTGTCCCAATTTTTTTTAAAAGTTTTATTTATTTCTTATTTATTGAGGACAAACATAACAATTTCTTATTCACATTTTTACATCCACAGAAGATTCATTATGACAATTTCTTATTCATATTTTGACATCCACAGAAGATTTGTTATAACAATTTCTTATTCACATTTTGACATCCACAGAAGATTTGTTGAGTTAATTGCTTCACATAGCTTATGGAAGGACTTTGGACACTACAGATGTTCTGTTCTTACATTGTATGACATAATGAGTTATAGCAGATGTGGAATTGATAGGTTTTTAACAATAGGTTTATAGCATGTGATATCCAATGATAATGATTACACTCCAAGTGGTTACCTCCCTTGATATAGTTTCCTGTGTAGTTCTTTAAGAAATACAGAATCATTGCAATAGAAAAATGTTTGTCAAAGATATGAGCTTAAATATTTTCTGCAGATATTTTGTGGCATTTTCAGTCACTTCTCTGTTTAGAGAAAAAAAAAGAAGTAAAATATGTATAATTCAGATTATATGTGGTTGGAGGGATATCAGGATTTACTTATGACCATAATAGAGGAATACCACATATACAGGCTTGTAAGTTGAGTCAAATTGCAAACAAAGATCCTGACCTGATGTATCATAATGTGCCAGAAGATTAGGGTCTGTTTAATTTGTTCTACTGATTAATCCTAACAAACAGCACATAACCAGATCAGCTGGCACATTATGTGATGGCAGCTCTGAGTCTGTGCAGTTTGCAGTTGGACTAGTCATATAAGTGAGTATATATGGTATATTCATCAAGTATCTTGCAAGCTATGTTCATCTCTGCAAACCTGGTTAACAATGCTTTTTATGTTTTGATGCTTTCTTTTTTTTCCAGTTGGAATAGCCCTGCTTGTACCTCACATAGATTTACTAATATCTCTAATTGGGGCATTTGCTGGCGCATCCCTCGCATTGATTATACCTCCCATCATAGAGATTGCCACCTACTCAGGACAGTCAGAAACCATCACCAAATGGATTATTTTCAAGAACATCATTATTATGTTTCTAGGATTTGTTGGATTTTTGACTGGAACATACTCTTCTATTAAAGACATTGCTGGTACTTTTAGCAGTGGGAATAACACAGGTGTTTCTTAAAAAAATATCACCTTGTCTTCCATTATACTGTGATATATCTTTAGTTTATTTTGTGAGGAATCACCAACGGCATCATATGTTTATATTTTTCATTGTTATTGGTGTTGATGCTGCATATTCTTTAATGATTTTAAATGGATCTCGTATTATCTCTTCACATCTCTGGCTGAAACAAGTATACATGAGAATGGCAGTTTTATCTCCATCATTTCTCTCTCTCTCACACACACAAACACAAAAGCACATGCGCACATGATGTTTTGTTTGGACCAACAGTTGGGATTAGTTTTGCCTGATTTTAAACTACTTTATCTGAATGGTTATTTATGTACTTCATGGAAAATAGTGTGGCAGCCAACTTTTATTTACACTAATTCTTGCAGAATGACATTGATCACGTGTACAAATACTGATCATATGTACCAACCCTGATTATGTGAGCAAACACTGATTGTGTGAGAAAACACAAACCAAGCCAACATTATTGTAAATATCATCATTAATGTCCTTAGATATATGGAAAATTATAGTTTTATATGTTGATATAATATCCCTGCATTCATGTTTTGAGGGGAGGGGGTGAAATCTATAACTGTTTAGATTTCAATCAAATGCCTTTTGAAATAAAGTAGTATATATTTTTGGAATAGGGCTTTTTATGCATCAGTGTGTATGCATGCATTAATTGTACATTTGCTAAACAGTGAAGAAAGTTATTTGTATTTAAAAGAAGGCAGAATTAAAGCCTAAATGGAAAATAAAATGTATACTGAGTTCAACCTGTTAGCTTTTACATAGAATGACAGAGCAGATGGAAGATCACTAGCATTCAAATGCAGCTATATCCAGAAAATGCAGTATGGCTTATGCTGATTGTTTTATAAGTTGTACTGTTTATAAATTCATACTCAACATACCATATATACTAGCTTATACGTTGAGTCAAACTGCAAACAGTAGAGAGAACCTGATCTGCCGTAGCATAATGTGCCTGCAGATCAAGGTCTGTGTTGGTTTTTTTTGTTCTACTGATCAACCAGACTGCATTCAGATATGCCAGTGCATCATGCAATGACAGATTTGGGTCTGTGCAGTTTGCAGTTGGACTCGAATTATGAGCAAGTATATTTGGTAAGTATAAGTTTTGGTGCCTCTGAACTTAAAATAATGCACTTATCAAAAATGAAGAAAATTTAAGGAAATAAATAAAGAACTTATTTAGTGTAGTGGGACCTTGTAAATGTGCATAACAGTCTTGAAACTTCAAAAGTTTTATCCAATCATGGGACCAGGAGTGTGTGGATTGTAGGAAAATGAGAGGGATAAGTTAGTAGAGAAAGGAAGAAAGTAGCTTCACTATGGATATTTTATTGAATGTTGTCATTGATAGCTGTGGTGATTTGTTTTATCAGTTTCCATAATGGTTACTTTGTCATCTCAGGTTGGTATTTTAGTCAGTGTTGAATTTATTATAGTACAAGAATCATGAATGAGGTTTTCTGTTTTTGAATAATCACATTTAATTCCATACATATATTAACATATAGATGCCATTGTGTAGATATCTTTTTTTTTTTTGTTTCACCATCTTTGGAGAGGAAACAATATGAGATGATGTGATGCAGATTTCGTCATTAGTTTCAGGAGCTTTTTCATCAGCTTAAAGTTTTAAGCATACCATTGTTAAAATTCGTGCACATATCCATAAATAACTTTACAGTAACCAAAAGAAATGGGTTAGGATGAGTCGGAAAAAGGTGAGAGTGATCCAAGGGACCTTTTTTATGATTTATGAATGCCAGCATGAAGATATATTATATGTAGACAATTTACACACAAGATTATTTTCAAGTATACATATATTTTATGTGTTTAGATTTGTCATTTTCAGGAATCCATAAAGCTTTGAGTCAGTAACTGTTCTCATCAAAAGAACAAATTTTAAAATAAATTATAGTCTAATAATGGATAAGATGCAGTGTGCTTACTCAAACAATTAAGTAAACTTACATTTTGAGCAAAAAGTACACAGTTATCATTTTATTTTTCCTACATTGGAAAAATCCATCTCTAAAATGATCTTGCGATTTCTGTAGTTATATTTACTGTATGCTCTCTTTCTTAGGTTTCATATACATGTGAAGAGCTACAGAAGATTTGTGAACAGTTGTGGAATGTTAGTCCCATCAGTAACAATTGTAAAATGTTAGTCCCATCAGTAACAATTGTAAAATGTTAGTCCCATCTGTAACAATTGTAAAATGTTAGTCCCATCTGTAACAATTGTAAAATGTAAGTCCCATATGTAACAATTGCAGAATGCTAGTCCCATCAGTTACAATTGTGGAATGTTAGTCCCATCAATAACAATTGTGGAATGTTAGTCCCATCAGTAACAACTGTGGAATGCAAGTCCCATCATTAACAACTGTGGAATGTTAGTCCCATCATTAACAACTGTGGAATGTTAGTCCCATCATTAACAACTGTGGAATATTAGTGCCATCAGTAACAACTGTGAAATATTAATTTCATCAGTAACAGTTGTGATCAGTGTGATATATCATCTCTGCACCGCTACCCACTTCTTTATCTGAATTCTGAAAGTTAACTTGAATGCATCTCTACATAATGTCTTTCGTGTATGTTTTGAGGTTTTTATGTAGTCATGGAAAGCTGTGTCAGTCCTTTTTATTGTCTTAAAATGTCACTAATCACTTCATATTGCTCAGACGTTAATGGGGGAAGTTGTACTTGTTGGCAAGCCAAGTTACATGTAGTATAGAGGGTCACAGTTTTGGCAATAGAACCATTTCAACTGTAGGAGTAAAAGGGTTTGTCATTATTACAAGTTTTATGCACCATGGTTTTGCTGTGCATATGAACAAGTTTATGCATATATTTTTGTTTGTAAATGGCTGTTTTCACTTGTTTAAAATTTGATTCTTTGAACAAGATTTGTATATTTTCTTGGATAAATCCCCACCCAACCTATAAAATTTAAAGATCCTCTCTCATGTCAGTAACTCGTTTCCTGGTAGGACTATATTCCTACATTGCAGAATCCATAAGATAGATGTACACCTATTGCTATGGAAATTTTAATTGGAAATCCAATGACCATGTATGAGTCTCAGTTTATAAAGTCTGTCTATGAGCTGAATACAAAAACTTCCAATTAAGGCATTTTACAGTCGTGTTCAAATCAGCCTTGTTGGAAAAATTCAGCATATATAGCTACTTCGGAAGACTTGATCTGGTGAATGAAGTAAACCTTCACATTAAATCAAATCTTAAACATATTCTTATAAAATGACATGGCATGAAAACCAGCATTAATTCACTGGTTACTTTGCCTTGATATTGTCCTATAATGTTGTTCAGGCTTTCATTGAAGATGTAATCTTAATAAAGTTCATAGCACACTTGACTAATTCTTCTTTTCATCATGTTCAAATTGTCAGTTTCAAAACACAGATAGTACAAGTTATGATAAGAGTCCAACAAATCTTGTGCCCAGAAACCAGGGACTTCCAGAATGCTTAACCAGCGCGGCCATGTGATATGTTGAATTTAGGTTGTCCATGGAGTTGACGCAAGATGTCATGACTTATAACTTTTATAAAAATATTACTAAAAATACTTCACAAAATGATAATAATTATTATTAATGATTAATTAATAACTTTAAAAGGACATATTAAAGCTAGTACTTTAACATTACAGTGCCTTCTCTGGACTGAAAAATCCAAACTTATCTGTCCTGTTTGGGTAACCAGCTTTGTTTTTGTTTAATGGTTTGGCATGCTACTCTATGATTATGAAATTTGTTGAACCCTGCATCATGTAGATCTGTCATATGTAAGGATGAATTAAATCCTAATCAGATTTATTGCATATGGTGCAGGGCATTTATTGCATTTACAGCAAATGGATTTATGTACTATATCATAGCAGTATTATATGCTTTTATCAAGATTTGCAGTGTTTGGGAATCATGTTAAGAAAATATCGTCAGAGACTGGACTTGATTGCCGTTTATACTTGTGTTCAGTTTACATTCAGACCCAGATCTGCTTTTACATAATGCACCAGCAGAGTGAGGTCTAACTGTTTGTTCTGCTTAAATCAGATTAACAGCATGGATCTTAAACTGCAGCTACATTATATGATGTCATATCTGGGTCAGTGTAAAGCATAATGCACCAGCTGATCAGGGTCTGTGTTTGTTCTACTGATTACACCTAACAGACTGCACAGACCCAGATCTGCTGGCACATTATGTGATGGCAAATCAGGGTCTGTGCAGTTTGATTCGTCTTATAAGCAAGTATATACAGTAGGTCAATGTAAACTTTACTTTGACCAACTAAATATGTGTTCATCTCACTTTGACTGTAGTCAGATTTCAACATAACAAATATGTTTTATTTTGGAATTCATTATCTAATTGTTCAGCGTATGCTGGTTCATTAGTCATTCATGTAAAAAATGTGAACATAGATATGTTTTCCTGTAAAATTTTTGTCTTGCAGCAGTTTTAGATGATTAGAGATGGACTTGTTTCTCTTTGTCTCAGATTTATGTCTTTCCTGCTATAGTAACAATTATTGATCTTTATTGAGTTGAATGTGAAGTTTTATTAACCAGTAAACCTCATATTGACCTACATGAAGTGGAGGTCAGCATGATAGATTTGCTAGTTTATAAAACGTATTATTCACCCCAGAAAGAGTCTATAATTGTTATACAGTGTAGTACATAATTTAGTGCCAAAATGTGAGAATTAACTTGATTTGGCATAGTGAAAATAGGGACAGTGCTATTTCAACAGCTTGATGTTACATAAATTCATTATGAATTATTGAAAATCACATGATTTGTCAGTCAATGAAAAAGTGTCTCTTACTTGAATCATGTTTGTTATTTCTTTTGGTAGCAATGATAGAAGCATCAACAAATTTAAGATTATATGTAAAGTTTTTTAAATAAAACATAAATCTTAGCTGGCTGGACAGTGATCAATAAAATCTTTGTACTAAATGTGCATCACCAAGTAGAAAATATACAAAGCACTATTTGCTGGCTAGACATAGTGATCCATGGAATCTTTGTCTATTGCAATCAAATATACCTGCTTCATTTCATCTTATAATATGACCACCATCCTTCATGTGAAGATCATTTTTTAAATTATTTGTCACTTACCTATTTTTTCATGCTTGCCCAATTGGTAGATTCATCCATTTAAACTAGATATTCTAAACATAGGAAGAGATGATTGGTAGATGCAGCCAGTAGATATTTGAAATATAGGAAGATATATGTATTGTGTCATATCTACCCACTAATATGATGCATATTTCATTGTTACATTAACTATATCACACTGGTATGAAAATGTCAGAATATCTGAAAGGAAAAAAACTCCACCCATTATATATATATATACATATATATATATATATATATATATATATATATATATATATATATATATGTATATGTATATATATATATATATATATATAAAATACAGTTTATTTTTGCAGGATATTTTTCTTGGATATTTTCTGAGATTTCCTTACTACAGTAGTAGAGTTCAAATGCCAGTGGGCTAGCATCTGAAACAGTAAATAAAATGATGACTAGATAGTTCCTGATTTATTGAACAAGGGATAATTGCTTGTTGGAGAATATACTTTAACTTGATATTTGTGGAATGTTTCTGATTACTTACAACACTTCCTCAATAACTCTTGCACAGTGTGGTCCAAAACATAGACTGTACTCTAAGCAAGGACACAAGTTATTGAGGGACCTTACAAAAATTATGAAGGGGCTGCCATCGCCACTGGACATTAAGAAAACCAAGAGGTGTGGTAATGGGGCTGTTTACAGGTTGTATACATGTTTGATAATTGCATTGAGAATAATTGTCAACAGAAATTGTCTTAATGATGTTGTTTCATTTCTGTTGAATTATATTTTCAAGATACCCAACCTCTGAAAGATTGTAACATTTCTGCAAGACATTTCAACAACCATCACATGTATGTGTATGTGTGTGTGTGATTTAGGTTTTTAACGTCCTTTAACAATTTTTCAGTCATATAGCTATGATATCTGCAGCGTGACAGTTTATAGTGATGTTTAGCACTGGGGCATCATGCCGCAGACATGTAGCATGATGTCCCACCCAGTCACATTATCCTGACACCAGGCCATCCAGTCCTAACACTAACCTCTTAATGCCACACTGCAGACATCATAGTGATATGACTGAAAAATTGTTAAAGCTACGCTAAAAATCCAAATCACACACACACACACATTTCTCTGGACCAATATTTGCTTGTTAATATTTTTATATTTATCCATCTTAATATTAAATGTAATGATAATGTGTGTTGGTTTGCTTTAATTCCCCATGTAAATGACCTTTCTCAATTTAGTATGTCATGTTTATTTCATCCTAAATCAGCTGATATCAGTAACTGTTTGTGAAAATTCTCTGCTTGTCTTACTTTTCAATGGACAACATCTTGTCACTGATTTCCATTTTGGACTTTTCAGTTTTTCTTGTAGACTGAAGTGTGCAGTTAGAACAAATGCATACATTTCTTCAAGTCATCTTAATAGTAGTATTAAATCAATTTATATTCCTATAATATATATCATCATTTATTTCTGAATTTCTTCTAGCGTCATATTGGGGAAAATTTATTCTTTATTTATTTAAAACCTAATCATTTAGTGTTACCTTTACTTGACTGTACATCTGCACCTGACTTTCCATCCATCCAGTTTTGCATTTAGTTCAGTTTTTAGACACTGAGGTGGGGCATTTGTGTTCCATGAACACTTTTGTAGTTTCATAAATTGTCAGCTATATAGGTGTCAGAGAAACTGTCTATTTTGACATTATTCCAGTGCTGCAAATTCAAAGACTGTTTGCCGCCAAATGCTGGGGCACACATGTAGCCATCATTTTCAGCGTATCTCTATAATGACAGTCCCAAAATGCCACTGCATGGATCAATGCCTGCCAAACATTTTCAGAAAGTCGGGGACTAGTATAGGTGACAATATTGCCAGTACCTTGCAGATTTTAGTATTTAAAAAACAGCTATTGCTTTGCAGTTTTGGGTCAGATACCTCATGTCTAATTTTCAAATGCAAAATGTGTGGAATCTTTTAATGGCAGCCATTTACAGTACTCAGTAGTTAATCAGATCTTGTGTAATTTTGCCCTGCTTATTTAAGATACTTGACTATAGTGCTTGCCTGCAAAAATCGGATGTCATGATGGCCTGGAATATGGTTACAGGGCATATACATTTCATTATTTTTATATGTTCTTGATGGAACTGGACAGAATAAGTTGTATCCATTTTTTCTTCTTCTTTTAAGTATAGGCAGATTTCCACTAGATGCAAAGCATTTTTACTATCCATATATTATGTTGTTCATCCTTCGAGTTGGAAGATGACCGTGACATTACTTACCAATTTGGCTTCAGTGAGTACCTGAATGGCTGATAGGCCAGTTTGTCCTCTGAACTGCCTATGGCACATTTCGTAGGTGTTGTTGCTTGGGTTTGCTTGATCAGTAAAAGATGTGCTGCTGTTCTGAGATTTCCACAACTCATGCTTCTGCACTGCCTCTGCAATTCTCTTTCGTTCAAAGTATGTAGCTCCAGTATGGATGAGACTCCACCATGTGGAGCCATCAAGTGTGTGATCTTCCCAAGACAGAGAATCAGTGTTGAAGTGTTTCTTGGATGGCTTGAGGGAATCTTTCTTCTGACCAACCAGAGCTCTCTTTCCCTCCTGCAGCTCGCCATGGAAGATCTTCTTAGGTAGTCAGTTGTCTGACATCCTGATGATGTGGTCTGCCCATCTTAACTCTGATTTCATCAGCAGAGTGTGGATGCTTGGAATGTCTGCCCACGTAAGAACCTCAGTGTTT
The DNA here is from genome assembly GCA_016617855.1 of Megalonaias nervosa. Classification (NCBI taxonomy): domain Eukaryota; kingdom Metazoa; phylum Mollusca; class Bivalvia; order Unionida; family Unionidae; genus Megalonaias; species Megalonaias nervosa. The sequence continues at coordinate 84,039 of JAECUM010004482.1, forward strand.
TGGGCCATATCCTTTCATATTATCCTCATCAGTTTCCTCAGGCTTCCAATCTGGAAATTATTCATTTTCTTGGCATGGCATATGTACACCGTCCAGGTTACAGAAGCAGACATCAGGTGAGTAACACAGTGGTTTTGTCGACCTTTAGTTAAGTTTGTAGATGGATCCCTCTGCGTTCCTGCAGATTTGAATGTGGTCTGCTAAAGCCACACAAAGGTCACGAACAGTCACTTCCTGTAACACTGTCTTCGCCTGTAGTCTCCTCAGATTGAAGAGCTTGCCATCAGTCCAGTATCTAATGTCAGTCCCAGTATCATGGTCATGGAAGGCATCAGAAAGCATGGCAGAGAACTTCATACTGAAGAGGGTTGAGTCAAACACACAGAACTGCTTGACTTCAGTGGGGACTGTGAATGATTAGATGACTTCCGATTGTCCGTGATAGGAGTAAAAGATGGAACTGCTGAATCATGATTGTGAAATTCTCATTGTAATCAAATTTTGCCATGATCTTCCAAAGTGTCTCCACAGGTGACTGTGTCAAAGCTTTTGTCAGGTTGGTAAATGTTGTGTTCTTATTCAGCTATTTCTGGATTGGTGTGATATATATTCCGCAATGCATATAGGGCTTTAATTGGTATGCATTATCATGGTAGTGATATGGACATAGAGTGTTAACCTTGTCTGTCAGTCACATAATAGTTAAGTTTTGCATTTGGATCAGTTGTAGATTCTGTTGACGAGCATCTATGTTCTGTGATGTATTTCTAGTTTTAAGCTGACATTTGATGATAAAGACAAGTGAGCTTATAGTTTGGCCCTGTCTTCGGGATGTATTGTATGTCATCCTTCTTTTGTCAACTTTGTGAAAATTGCATCTGGAGTGGCACCTTTAGCATCTGGAAATCATCCTGATATGGCTGTCTTATACATCAAGGTACCCACCTTATTACTGTCGCATTTTCCTCTCATGCCAGTGAATGTCAGATGAGCATTTACTAATAAGTTTCGGTTTCCATAAGTGTAGCTACAAGTTAACAAAAAGTGATTATTGATAGCATTGAACCAGTGGGGTTGTTGTCTCTATTAAGATAAGATAAACCAACCACTTTTTCTGCACCTGCTAGAAGGTAAAGTATATCATGATGTGATGTCCATCTGTTCATTCGTCTGTCTGATTTGGTTCTACATGTTTCTCACAGTACTATGCAAGAAACGAATCGCGAATAAAAGACAGTAATTTACTTGCCAATGAAATTTGTGGTATTTGCTTATTTATTATTTATCTCCATTCCTGTATTCGGAAAATATTGTAAATGATTCAATAAACAGTGTCCAATAGAATGTGTTTGTATATAACCGCAGTATAAAATCCGATTTTCGTATTCTTGCTTCAAAATGATGTAATCACTATATGGTGGCCCAAATCGTTTATGAAATAAAAATGATGGCGGCAATAACATATCACATTGTGCAAAGCAAAACACTTAAAATTAACAGTTTTAAAATGTTAAATATTTACGATCGTTATGAGTGTATATAAATATATATTCAGCTATTCTCAGAAGACGTAGTGCAGATACCTGAGAAAAAAAACGTTTTCTCCTCAATACTCAAAATTTTTTGGTTAGTGAATCCGCCACATTTATCATAATTTACAATCAACAACTGTTTGCAATTAATTAGCTCCTCAGGATCGTGTACTTTCTACTCATTCAGTCCTCTGTTCTCATACACATTGCTAGTGTGTGTGTCAAATGGTACTTGCTGTTCTGTATATAATCTTGTGGGGGTGGGGGATAATTTTAAAACAATTACTTGGCAAACTTTCATCTTCATTTCGATGTATGGTTGATTGTTAATTGCACATCTTTTATGGAAATGCTATCCAAGGAATTGATCATGTAATTTCTGGAGGTAGCTGTGATGTTTTTTGGAAATATCACTCCTCGATTTTCACTACATTTGTTCCCTCTTTACTAAATATAAGATTTACTTACATATCACTTATTTATTTACAGGGGTTGTTTTTTATAACGTAGTAATTGATATGTATTACTGGTATGTCATATACATACTTTGGAATATCACCAAATATTTCCAAAGATAGAAGCATACACAAATGCGACATTCCAAGGGGGATATCAGGGTTTCAATTCGATGACCCTTGTTCTCTACCTTGTTTTTTGGCACTGAGTGATATGTCAACAAGGTCAATCATGTGATTATGATTGTACGAGAGTTACATCAAGTCGATGACCTTATTCAACCAAGCGGGACGTGATTCGGCTTTCGTTATTACATGTAGGAGACTTGTATATGGATAGGTCACAAAGGAAAGTAGATCCTTTATACGTTTTCTACTGATTAATTATTTTCTTTTTTATTTGCAGAAATGGAAAATCGTTGAAAGAATTTATTAGTTATGATCAAATACTTCTATTTAATAAAACTTCAGTTATAAAGGACAAGCAGATGGTGCACGTGTCTGTTTTGAACGGAAATAGTCAATACCACGAGATTATGGAACCCGCAAGAATATGTGAAACGACTATAACAAAGTTTGATATAATAGATTTTAATCAATCATTGTGGATTACGTACGCTTTGTGTGAGGGAAATTCACCTGCTAATTTTTATTTCCAAAGATCAAAGTCACAATTACCCAAATTATGACAATTGGTTTTCCTGACCATCAAGCAACAAAATGTACAAATAATGTACCTTTTGGTCTTGGACAGGACTTATTAATTGTTGGGTTAAAAGACATGCGGGGGGGGGGGGGGGATAATTTTATAGTCTTACTGAATGGACAGATTTTCAAAGCATCACTGCCTCCTTCATCCACATTCCCTGCTCCACTTTTTGGAGGAAGCATATACAAAAAAAGTTTGGTGAAAATTTGTCGAAAGAGTTGTGGAACCAAGACTGCTCTATGAATGAGTACTCTTTTTGTTCATTTAATTATGACCTTTTTTGAACCAAGAATTTGTGTGTGTGTGTGTGTGTGTGTGTGTGTGTGTGTGTGTGTGTGATCTGGATTTTTAACCTGGCTTTAACAATTTTTCAGTCATATCGCTACGATGTCTGCAGTGTGGCAGTTTAGAGTGAATGTCTAGTACTGGGGCATCATGCGGCAGACATGTAGAATCATGTCCCACCCAATCACGTTATCCTGATACCAGGCCGACCAGACCTAACACTAACCTCTTAATGCTGAGCGCCAAGCGAGGCAGTTGTTAGTTCCATTTTTATAAGTCTTGGGTATGACTTGGCTCGGGTTCAAACCCGCGACCTCCCGCATCCGAGGCGGACGCTCTTACCACTAGGCCACCGGAGCGGTCTACCAAGAATTTGTAAGAGAATTTTCAGTGAATAGAGACAGTATGACTTGGGATTTATAATGTGTTTATTTAAAAAAAAAATCAATCAGTTCCAATGACCAATTAAAAAAAATTTCATCTTGTTAGACCTGTTTTTACTCTCTATACATGTATCCATTAAAGTTGGTTTGAAGCAATTTCTGTTAAAAATTAACTAAATGGTAAAAACTTGAATGACATTGGTGACTCTTGAACAAAGTTAGGATGCATTTATCTCATGATTTTTGTACCCCTGTGCTGATATATAGACAAATCGACTTATCAATCTCATTTGTAAATCCTTCCATCATGCAATCTTTTAAATGCACCTAATCCCCCACGTTTTATGGATTACCACAAAAATGTGTAAATATAAGACATTCATGTCGACAAATCACTTTACTCCTGAAATTTGTACGAATTATTGCCCTTTTGACTTGCATCTGAATACAGTGTATGACAAAATGATTGTATTATGGTTATCATCAGAAGATGAATACATTGACAGATCATTGTAATCCTACAATTTTTGTTCAAGTGTTCAAGTTCTTGGTCTTTGGGACTTGTGGTAGTGTGTCAGAATCTTGTGAATACAACTGATTTCATAAATTTCAGAGGATTGCCATGTAACTTTAAAAGTGGTATGGTCATCATGTGAATATGCACATGTTGACAGGCCACTGTTCTCCTGGAATTTTTGTTAGAGGAATTGGCGTTTTCAACTTCGATTCACGTGTTGTGCAAGACAGTAATTTGTACCTTTTAGTGTTTAATGGATCGCCATGAAAGTGTGCTTGTCAAGGTCATCATTTGAAGATGTGCCTGTTGACAAATTACTGTCCTCCTTAAATTTCTGTTATGGTCCATTTTGTCATGCATTAGAATGCAGTGTATGACATAATCGCTTGAATGTAGTTTAACAGTTCTGATCGATCATTGTCAAAAATGGCGCATTTTAGAGTCTCCATCTGAAAATTGGCAAGTCGACCAATCAATGTGCTCCTGCGATTCTTGTTATGGTTATTGTACTTCTTGACTTGGAGCTGGATATAGTATATGACACAATTTTGTGAACATAACTAGTCTGAAACATTGTACATGTTGGTGATCGCCTGAAGATGCACATAGTGACAAATCACAGCTCATAAAGCTGTTGCTCTTTTTTGTCGCACCTGAAGGCAAGACAAGACAATCTTGTCAACACAAATATACTTGTAAGTTTAAGTGGGTTTGATCACGTTAAACTTCATCGAAGACGCGCATACTGACAAATTTTTGTTCGTGATGTTGCTCGTTTTTACTTGCAGCTAAGTATAAATAAACCTTTAAATAACCCTTTTAACAGTCAAAAACTTGACAGACAGCATCCTGGCATAAAGGCTTTTCAATTTAAAAAAAAAATGATCATGATATGCCATCAGATATGATCGCTGCTACTAGAAATATAAAAAAAAAACTTGAAAGAACTTCTCAAATACCGTTTAACTTAATTTTACTAAATTGACGGACAACATTATGGAATAACGAGCCTTTGTGTTTATGAACGAATGATTCAAACTGTGATAAAATATGGCTGCCATTACTAAAAATTTCAAGGAAAAAAAGTTAGACGAATTGTACTCAAAACCGCTCAGCAGGATTTGCCCTAATTTGACAGAAAGTATTAATAAATAATGCTAATTCACCAGCAAATATTCACACCGTTACCTAAAAATAGATAAACATTCAATCGACTCACCCCCACCAAAAAAAACTCACAGAATTTTGAGTTTTTTGTTTCAGATAGCATTCGTGCATGAAGGCTGTTCAGACATGTACACAATTCGCAGAGCACCGTAAGATATGGCCCTGTAACCAAAACGTGTAGTAGATATCTCAAAGTACTGCTAAAGATAATTTGACCAATCAAACAAAAAAAAGAAAACGAAAGAAGACCTTTTAATGGTGTACAAATGGTGAAGACCTGTTATTAAATACGGCTATTTATATAAGAAAAACTTGAAAAAGCACCATTAAGACTCTTAAGCATGATTTGACCAAATTTTACATAGAGTTTCATCACAAAAAGACATTAATAACTGGCGCAAATGGTGATATGCCATCAAACTGAACGCCATTACTGAAGAAAAATAACTTCTCAAACACTGCCTAACGGAATTTGACAGAAAGCATCAGGCATGGAGACCTCTAAGTTTTTCACAGATGATGCCAATTCAGTATTCAATGTCGCTTTTGTTACTAAAAAAAAAAAAAAAAGTAAAACCCATAAACGACCTCTCAAAAACCTTTCAACATAGGCTGACCAATATTTCACTGGTTGTACCCTGGCATACAGCCTTTCAAGTCTGCACAAACGATTACGAGCTACCATCGGAAATGTCTGCCATAAAAATTAATATAAAAGAAATTAAATAAATGTCGTAAAGTACGAGACAGTATCATATGATTTTTTTGTTCCAGATGCCGTTACATTTGACTTTATGATTGATGTTAACAGGTGAGCAATCTCAAGCCCACTTGTGTCTCTTGTTGCGCTTATGCAGAGAGTAGAGTGCCAAGTATACATGTTCGAGTTTACATATTTTTCACTTTGGTTTTAACTTCAAAATTTTTAAACACTGGTCTATTATTAGAGTTAAATAAGGTAGGATAATGTATAATTTAATTACCGTGCTTTTAATACGCAATCGTGCTTGCACGCCACATGATCCAACAAAAGTGAAGCTTAAAGTTAAAGGTTTAAAAGACAGCGATGATTTAGTGTTGGCGATTAATTTTTCCTGTGTTGCAGAAGGTGAAAAACGGCCTTCATTTGGAACCATTTTATGCGTCTGTCTGTCCATCTGTTTATCTTTTAGTGTTTTTATTTGTATGTCTATTATCATTCAGTCATTCGTTAAGTTTAATTTTTCTAATTATTCTGTACAATTTAAATAATTACGTTGGAGTTTATCAAGCTTACCGCGCAATAGAAGTGTTTAAGATCGACGGACACGGTCACAAATGCGTGTTCTTCAAGATTTTAGTCTCCAATAAAACTATTTCATTGTTTCCCCTTATATTACTTATTGCCTAAATTCCTGAGTCAGTCAATCCGATTTCCTTGATTATTGCAGTAATGTATTTGTTAGGGTTTATAATGGAATGCTTTCTTGTCGTGGTATACTCGGTGTGTTGTGTTCATTTAATCAAACATATATTTTCAGAATACCACACATATCCTAGCAGTGGAACCAACTAAGCCACCATGAACAACATTTAACATAAATTTAATGAAATATAAACACATAAAACTAACATATTGTCACAGTGAAAATATTTATAAATATGGAAAATATTTCATAATAAATTTTTTCTCAGTAAAAATGTCATGAGCTGCATCTGTCGGTCTCAAAACTAAGAACATGTCGTACCTACTGCTCAGCGCGTTTCTCTTTATGTATTGTCTTCTGTCTACCTTTTGCGGAGTCGTATTATTCTCAGAATGTCTATTAAATGAACCATACTACCGTATTAATGGGTGTTAAAAGCACACCCAATTGCGAACACTAGCGTCAACCTAGATTTGACTAGGTATAATATTCTTGCTTATTCGAGTCTGTGCTGCTTGTGTTTGATTACAGAACTAGCAGTATAATCTCGGATTAGCCGGCACATTAAACTATGGAAGATATGGAAGTTCGTACTTGGCATAATACACGAGACAATATGGTATATTCTTTATCGCCTTATCTAGTGTTTGTGTATTCACCACCGACTGAAAAACATCCCATTTTACCTATGAGTTACAAGAAAACAAAAAGAAAAAAAAATTGAAGTAAAGCAAATGTAAGAATTACATTAGATTGAGTTGCAACGAAAAGTTAAGAAATGTTCTCCCTTTCTATGTCTAGTGAGACTGAACTATGTCAATTAATTTTCTGTGACTGGATGAAGATTTTTTCTTGCACTTTACAATACCAGTACATAGCAGATAAAGTAATCCAATTAGTTTTAGGGAGTACACATCTCTTGATATGTACTTGACTTTTGATTCTATTTACCGATTTTTAACCTTGGTGCCATCTTTTTGTACACTTAAACGATTTTATAAATTAGTCACACTTCTCAAGCTGATGAGGAACTACACCACATATGCCACTTACAACAAGCAAGATTAATTACAAAATAATTTTGAAATGGCACTAAATCGAGTCAGTACTTAGGAGGCAATTCTCAATATATTTCTCATGCGTCTTCAGAATATTATGTTACATGTACATAATGCCGTTCGTTACTCAACATCATTATTTCTGTTTTCAACGTCATCTACTATACTGGCATGTTAAAACGCACAGTCATTCATCCCACTTTTGCATTTTACTGTATTTACCCTTTTTTAAAGCGCTGATCCAACTGTAAATATCATAGACCCTGATTTGTTGTCGATTTATGCGCCGGAAAACATGGGTTTATGCTTAATAGCTTGACATCACGTGTGGATGCTGATTGGCATCTTATTACGTGACGGATAGACCGTGTCGGTGGCCTAAGTGGTTAGAGCATCTGCCTCAGATGCTGGAAGTTGCGGGTTCGAACCCCAGCCGAGTCGTCCCAAATAATAATGAGAAAAAAGTATTTTCGTCAGAATAAATAAAACAGTTCCAAAACGAATTTAATTAGTCTTAGACGTGTCCTGCCGTTGTCGTCGTGGTCGTTGTGATCTTATTTATGACATATTCTCGTTGTCGATGGTGACGATGAGGTCGATGAAGACCCAATCAAAGTGGGGGAACATATGACCCTGACCTCATCCCCTAACAAATCTGAAAATAATTCGTTGTGTACTTAGGTTTAAATCTTTATACAGTGAACTATATGGGCTTGTTTTGGCATTCTATTCATTTCCAAATTTCAATATAACCAGGGCCTAGGGGTCTCAAACTCTCAAAGTGGCCCGGGTCTCTCTTAAACCTCTGAATATTCATTTATCGATGACATCGAGATCGATGATGATAATGATAGGGACGGTTACGGCGACGATGCTGGTGATGAAAAAGGTCATATTACACACCTGTCTTTCTTTTCTCACCTATCGAAGTTTTCATTTCCGGTATCATAGCGAGTGAAAAATGAATTAATAATTTTTTGTTAACTTTTTTCATGCAGAATTTCAAATCTTAAAGACAGCCAAGAGGCACATATTTAACTGCTAGGTGTGTTAGGTCCGATATGTGAAAGACATTCAATCTTTGACGATACTAACTCAAATTACCTTAACTGCACAGCATCGCAAATCTTAAAGCGTTTCACTTACGTTTTAGATGACAGGGTATATTGACATAATCAGGAGCGTCTTCCGTGTATTTCTAAACAATATAACAGACATTCTTCTGTTAACAACAACCCAGCGATGGTATTCGACAACCCGTTACATAATTAAATGGGGGTTTTTTTTCTCTTCATGTACAACTTTCTAAATTTTTTTTTTTTAAATTTTAAGAAATTGTCTCTGAAATTAAAATCTTGATAAAAATGACCATTCGACCCTTACCTTAACCTTCAGGGACAACCAAAAATAACAATCTTGCAGGTTTTCACTGTACATTTCAAGCATGGAACAAAATTTTTGGTGTAATTAAACCAAATTTTGTGTGAGGGAAAGTTGTGACAGCTAGGATAAAGAACGAACAGACAGATAGAACAGACTAACGCATGAACAGATTGAAGGCATCAAAATATCAAATGTGAATGTAGGCCAGTCAAAAGAAAAAGGGGCGCCCTAGAATGTAGCCAATGTGTAATTCCTATTTATCATCCAATTACAACAATCATTTATTATTCTCGCAAGCACTATTTCATGTATAAGGAATTTCTGACCGACTATGTATTTATACAAAGCGAAAAATAAATATTGAACTGTCAACTGCCGTTAATGATCGCTGATTCAACATTGTGTACAATTGGGAGAAATAGACACTGGTATTTGTTCTGCAGTATTATACGTAAAAGACGGTGTTAAAGCAATACTCTTGGCTAAATCCAACAATTCTCATTTGGCCAAAGTGCTATGCTTTATTTTTTTTCATACTGGATTACTTACGAACGAAATACATATTACAGACCAGGAATATCTTAAAAAGTAAGACTCTCTCTCTCTCTCTCTCTCTCTCTCTCTCTCTCTCTCTCTCGTTTCGTTAAACCGCACAAAACGTTATTCTAGCTCTCACACGCAAATAAATTCTCTTTAAGGCAAAGGCTTTCATATTGAAAAGCTGCATATGCAGGTAAAATAATTAACATGCAGAGAAATGCAATTTGTGCTGCATTGACAAAACCAAAATGTTTTAAGTCATAAACCCGTCGTTTTCACCTCCTTTCTTCTCCCCCACCCCCATTTTTATTTCTTTTTTTTTTCTGCTTTTACTTGTGAATCACTCTTTTCAAGGTTTGAATTAACTTGCGTCACAGGTCCATAAACAGGACTTGAAAGGATCACAGAAAAATTTGAAGAAATACCCTCAGTGTGTTCTTATTATATATATATATATATATATATATATATATATATATATATATATATATATATATATATATATATATATAACTCTATATATATATATATAAAGATACATGCATACAGTTGCAAAATGCATGCAGGAATAGGTTCTAATGGTACATCAACACAAACCAGGCTATATAGTGCTTAGAAAATGGTAACTAAAATGGCAATGGTAAAGGTTATTAAAATCTAATGGAAGATAAACCTTCTGAGTAAAATAAACATGATTTCCTACATGATAAACGGTAATAGTTTAAAAAGCATATAAGTTACAAAAAAACCTACAAAAAGTTCAACTCCTAAATTTATAGTTAACAAGTTTTTTTAATGACATCCATGATTTTCTCTGCTTGTAGCACATCACCTAAAAGCTTCTTATTCGAGCTGGTATAAAAAAAAAGTTGTCAGGCAGGGTGGAAGTCGATACCCT